>JABWTJ010000302.1:1589250-1618983 GCA_016801875.1 Solanum sitiens
TTAAGGGTGGCAGCTTAGGGGTGAAAGCCTAGCATGGGCCGATCCCTATTGGTATAGAAGGGTGGCAGCTCAGGGGCGAAAGCCTAGCATGGGCCGATCCCAAGTTGTGTAATTATGAGGACCGCATCCCAGGGGTTAATACGCCTAGCATGGGTCATCCTCTTCTACCACTGATCAGCTGGTCACTTGTATCACATGCCCAACAAAGATTATAAACATACAAAGAAGGTAAAGAAAAGAATGTAGCTTACTTGATTTCCACAAGAGTAAGCAAAGGTGGTCTTCTCTCCTAATCTATGCACTCATATGTTGCTACTTGATTTCATTTGTGCCTTGTATTACATATACTTTTTGCCTTACATATTCAGTACATTTTTCGTACTGACGTCCCGTATTGGGGACGCTGCATTTCATGCTGCAGGCTCAGGTACTCCAGCTAGTAGACCTCCTCAGTAGAAGCACTCAAAAATTCTGCTACTTTTGGTGAGCTCCAAGTTGATTCGGAGCTTTATTAAGTCCTTGATAAATTCGTTTGGTATTGTATCGTAGTTAAGGGTAAGGCGGGGTCTGTCCCGACCTACTCTAGTCTTCTATCTTTTAGAGGCTTTGTAGACGTATGTACATGGTTTAGTTGTGTCTTAAGGAGTTGTGGCCTAAACGGCCAAGTCTTGTATATAACTTTTGGATCTACTTACGTTGGTTTGTATCGCTGCATCCAAAGTTAACTTGTCTCAATTGTTATAGTATATGCTCAGTAAGAACAGGTTGTAGGTTGGTTCTCTCGGGCCTTTAGGGCATCGGGTGCCTGTCCGTCTTAATGGGTTTTGAGGCGTGACAATCCAGTTGTAACCATATCAGGTAATTGTTTATCTGATGAATATTTTATTTCATAAGCCGGAATAGCTATTCCTGTTTTATTATAAATTTTATACGCTATGAATTTAATATTAGAAAATTGAGATAGTTTAAATATTGGATGAGTTTCTAGATTTTTAGTTTCATTCTTGTAGGAAGGACTTATTTTACTTTCTTTAGTGTTGATTATATTTGTTTGAAAAGGTAAGGTAGTAATAATTCTATCGCTTGTTGGTAGACTAATTTCTTCTAAAGGAGGAATTTTAGATTCAACTAACTTATTATTAGTAGTATACCATTTATCAATAAGTATTTCTAACGACTCATTTTGGTCGTCTAATTTCCCTGTGTGTTCAAACCATTTTAAAAATTCTATATTAAGTTTTAACCTTCTCATATCACTAAACCATTTATTTCTAAATGTTATTCTTTCTGATAGAGAATATCTTTGTACATATCATTGTTTCTTAATAGAGTTTTCTAAACTAGTCAAAACTTTATTTAAATAATTAAAATATGATTCAAAAGGTTCATCTAAATAAATCTTGCCAATATAATTCTTTAATTTCTTAATGAATTTTATTAAAGTAGCATTCTTACTTATTATTTTATTACCCTTTAAGGTAGTATCTTTACTTATTATTTCGTTACCTTTTATGGTAGTCAATATTAAATATTTTAAGTCTTTTACACATGGTAGAGTAGACAGAATAATTAAGAGATTACATAGTACGGAGTATCTAGCGGAGAGAAGAACACTATCCTTGGGCTTAAATATCTACTTTAAAGATTACTACCGGAATAATAAAGTCTTTGTGTAGTAATTGTTATTACTATTTTCACTAATTTTCTTTGATATTATTCGTATAGGCTTGGCGACGGGAACACCCTCCGAGTCCGGCTCTACGACACACACAATCTAAGCTAATCAAACGGAAAGTACGAGCTTGCCAATGTCTAAACCAGAAATTATACGGTTACCCCACATCAAGGAATAAAACTAAGAAGACAAGTGGAAGAAGAACAACAACTACCAAACTCCGAACTTACCACCTAGACCGCAACCTAAGTTTCGACGCTGTCCTCCCAAGGACAGCGTAGGGACTTAGCCGGTCCTACTCATATCCTTCCTGGCCAACTTGGCTCTGATACCAATTGAGGGGACAGACCGAGTTTCAGGACGGAATCCTAAGTAAATTTGAACAGAGTAACGGAAGGGAGCAAAACAATTAAAAAAAACTTTAAGAAAAACTTAAACAAAGAAAAGAACAAAAGCAGTAAAAAAAATTAAATTTAAAACTTTAAAACATAAATTTAATAATTAAAACAAGTAGATAATACTTACAATAAAAACTTTTTTATTGATAGGGAAAGAGAGAGAACATGGAAATTGAAAAGATGGGGAAAATGGAGAGAATTGTAGAGAGGTTTTTCAAAGTCGTGTAATTTTGAAAATCTCTTACTAGTACAAGTTGAAAGCCTTAAATAGGCCTCAAAAGAGCTGATTAATCTAACTTATATTGTTATCTATTTTACATGTGTGCATACACTAATACACATTATTCATTGTACACGTAACTACTACCTACTAAAAATAATTGTGATAATCATACGTGGCTTGGAATAAATGCCACGTTAGCTTAAACAACTTACATAGCCTTCACTGCATGTTTATCTTCTTTTGCTGAAATTTTATCTTCAAAGCATATCATGTTATTTTGTCTTCTTGTTACTTTGTGGCTTTATTCCTGCGGGGTCCACATGTTGGTGGAATTGTTGACATAGTGAATAAGCTTGCTTTGTCCAAATGCTGATTATTATAATTGTCTTGCAACTTGTATATCATATCTTTGCATGTAGGTCCACTCTTGAATGTTTCTTTTCTTGATATTTCTCTAAGTGATAGCAAAGTTTGCTGGCACTTTCTTTTTATTAAGAAAGTAATTTTGTGCTATTTTTGTAGCAATAATATCTGATAATTCGTATCTTAATTTTGCATCAGTGGTGAGGTTTAAATGAGGCTTCCTTGAACCTTCTTTTTAATCTTTCTTTGGAATTATCATAATTCCTTCAGATGATGATCTTGACATTATCAGGGACAATTGATTCTTGAATTTTAACTGTCTTGATTAAATATATGATCCTTCAAAAAATTTTGTAAACTTCCTTTGATGTTGAGTTGATAATACCTGTTGATTTTCTCAAATATTTGCTCAATTTGAATGTATCTTTTAACAGAAACTTATAATACATTCGGGTCTTGTGGGGATCTTCCGTCTCCACATAAGTTTTTTTTGGTGTAGCAGAGCTTTCATATTTTTATATTTGATGTGGTATTTGACAGTACCTGTAACATTTGTTGACCTGCATTGCTTTCGGAGAAATCTCGAACTTACCAATCTTCACCTTTTGACTTGAAAGAAAAAAATAATCTTTTCATTTTGGTTATTCCTGGTCTCATGAATTCCCTGGAGAATTATTTTAAAATTTTTAGGAGATTGTTTCTTTTTATAAAATAAAATTTTATGGAAAATATATGGCTGCGTTGCAGTCATTGTTTATTTATTGAAAAAGGGTAACTCCTAGTGCTAAAAAATCTAGGAGGAGAAGAAGATTTAGTAACCTTTATTGTAAAACTCTCTTGATGAAAAGTGAATTTATTTGAAAGATATTTTTATCTTTTATTAAATTTTGGTAAGGGAAGACGAGATTCTTTCCTAGCACTCTGGTATGGATTCCATCTAATTGGGAGGTATAAGGCTTTACTTGAGTGATGAAAGGAATACTTAGTATAATTTCTTCATTTTTGTCTTTGGTTATCATGAAATCATTTATGAAACCAATTTCATTGCTACATATGTAAGAGTTTCTAAGTTTATAATTTATTCTAAGCTTTTCTCCTGTTGCGGAGAATAAACGTGTAGTGCCTTTGTCTAAATGTTTATGAGGAATTAATCCTTCAATAATGCAATTTTGATTTGCGCCCTGTATCAAATAATGAAATTTTATGAATGATATAATTTTTATCTACAACTAATGTAATGGGTATGTGGTAGCTTTGTGGTCGAATGACCGTAATTGTATTAATTCCTAATTTCGAAACAGGTTCTACGAGAGACTCTACTTCTTTTGATGTTTCTCCTGCTTCTGATTTACATTCCTCCGGTTCTTGTTTGTGTGGTAGATTTTTAAATATTTTATTAGTAACTGACTCAATCTCTAAAGTGTGGAGTCTCTGCTTAATTTTATTTATTTCATCTCTTATTTGTACTAATTTGGCCTGAATACTTTGTAGAGTTGTTTCAGGTTTAATTGGTTGTTTAAATTTATTTAAAACACTTGTCATATCAAAGGACTTAATAGTCCTATTATCCGGTTGTTTATCAAGAACTAAATCTCTTAAGGCGATTAAGTATTTTTTCTTGAAATCGGGATCCTCAATATAATCTATCATATCAAAAAATGTTTCTTTACTACTAATGATTACATTTATGGAATGATTCTTGCAGGTGCAAATTGCACTGCCGCATTCACAAGAGTCTGCTGACTTTACTATCATCAAAATAGTACACTATATTTAGTTGATCTTCATCGCTAAGATTTTCATCAGAGGAGGAGTTGTTTCTATTATTTTCTAGGATCGAATACAACTTATTTTTAACTTCTTCTTCTATTTCTAACATATTAATTTTGTCTTTCTTTTTATTAGTGGCTAGACAGTCTTTGGCTCGATGTCCCATTTTTCCACAGCCCCAACATCGTTCAGTGTGTTTGGTTTAGATCTATTTTTACTAGGGTCATGGTTAAGCCTTTTTTTGTAATGACAGGGTTTTACTGATTTATCGTCATTCTTATGGCTTCTTTTAATTCTCTTAGAAGCCTATTTTGATGGGGCAGATAGGTTAATATGACCGAAATCTTCACAAAAATTTTCTAGTTTCTTTTGTGGTAATTTACTATCCTTTTTTAGTTGATTTTAAGTTTCATATTTGTACATAATTCTAATCCAGTAATGTTTATAAAACTTATGAGGTCACCATAGTTTAATTGATTATAGAAAAGTTTTCCTTCAAACCTATCTTTTAATTTTATCCTAACCTTTTCAGTAAATAGAGTTGGTAAACCACTAATAAATTTTTCTTTCCAATAGTCGTGATTGCAGTCTTTGCGAATCATAAGTTTCTTTATGAAAACATCTTTATACCACCTAAAATCATCTAACTTTGTACAAGATAGATTAGATAATATTTCTAAACTTCTATCTTGAAAGAATTGCGGTTCACCTATAAAGTGTTTAGCTATACTATAAATTAAGTTGGCAGTAGCATCTTCTAGAATTTGATTTTCTATAGTTTGCCCCCCAGGTTCAGTTTTAACTATAGTGATAATAGTAGTTACATTTACTACCTTTTCCCTATTATCTTCGGTGATGTAGTTGTCGCACCATTTTTTTAATGTGCCAGTGAATTCGGCAGTAATTAAAGTAGCAGCTTGTTTGTCGGATAACTTTTTTATTTTATATGCCGTAATGACAATACCCATTTCATGTAATTTATTATTTATTTGATGTTCTGCAAGTCCATCAATATTCCATTTCGCAATCTCACTTCCAGAATGTGAAGTATGTTATAGAAATTCGTTTTCTTCATACTGCATATTTGGAAAGAAAGGTATCTTATAATAATTCTTTTTGATGGAATAGGTAGAACCTAATTTATTAATTTCATTGTCATTATCTTTGGATAAGGTATTTATAGCCTTAGATTTTAGTTTTTCATTAATTATTCCTATAAGTTAATCAGTAATTTCAAGTTTCTCTTGAAAGTTAGGAAATTTATCTTTGGGAAGTTCAGGTAATTTAAATATTGGGTGATTTTCCAAATCTTTATTTTTACTCTTATAGGAAGAGATTGGTTTATCCTTAATATCCGAATTATTATTAGCCTTTAGGATTTGATTAGATACTACGTAAAGTAGTTTATTTGTATAATTATTTTGTTGTATTATTTTATTTATATCCTTATTTGTAGGATCATCTTTTGTGTCCATTATGTCAATTTCAAAGGGTGAGGCAGTAATAATTTTATTCTTTATTGGTAAACTAATTTCTTGTAATGGGGGAATTGTAGATTCAAGTACTTTATTATTTTTGGTAGTATACCATTTATTTACAAGCATGCTTAATGACTCCTTTTGATCATCTCATTTTCCTGTACATTCTAACCATTTAAAAAATTATATATTACATTTTATTCTTTTCATATCACTAAACCGTTTATTTTTAAATGTTATTCTTTCTGATAAAGAGTATCTTTGTACATACCATTCCTTTTTAATGGAATTTTCTTGACTAGTCCAAAGTTTATCTAAATATTCAATATCTGGTTTAAAAGGTTCATCAAATCTAATCATGCACAAAACATCCTTAATTTCTTTTCTAGGAGTGGGATTAGATTTTTTAGTTCATATTCTACTTTTGGAATGGTTTCTGAGAAATCTACCCCTTTTAATTTTTTATCTCTCTCTTCTAAGGATATGTCATCTTCCTCCTTAGTTATGGAGAAAGAAGGTCTAGAAAATTACATTCTTTTACTTGTAGATATTTGATTATAAGATTGGGATGTTATAAATTTTAAATCTATGGATCTATCTGGAAATTGAATTACTTGGTCAATATGTGGATTCTCTTCTTTAATCTCTGGCTCCGTTTTGGAGTCAAAATGCCAATCATCCTTTGTTAATACATCATCCCATTTTATCATCTTTGGGACAAATGTGTTATTATGGTTATGATTTGCTTCCATGAGCATGGTAAATCCTTTATTACTTATTATTTTAGCCTTAGGGGCTAAGGTAGTTTTCATTAGTCTATAATATACCCTATATATTATGGCTATTTCTCTAGTATTAGCTTTACTATTCATATTTTTGGTTTTAACATTTAAAGTTAATATATCAATTACATTTTGATCATTAATATCTATTGAATAATTGGGATAACAATTAAAGTATACCGGGCCATTGGCAAGGTTACTTTGTAGTACTGCTAATAATGAATCATGAAAATTTAATAATATATTGTCTTTTAAAAATAGACATATGGGTACATCTAAACTCAATCTATATAATAGTTTGACTGCTATCTGGACAAGTGCTATGTGAAGAAATTTATAATTCCTCTTATATCTATTAATATCATTGGTTGCTAATAACCTAATAGTTTCAATATTTTTATTAATAGCGATGGTAGACTCAGATATTATAATTTCTAATAAAATCAAAGTGTCCTGTTTTATAAACCTTTTTAAAGTGTTCTTTAGGAATATTCCAATTTTGTAGATCATTTTCAATTTTTGCAATTTTATTAGAGGTAGAAGAGATGTTAATACTATTTAAAATATTTTAATGTGTAGGTGAATTCATTATAATTCAAGGGAAAATTTAGCGGGTAGAAGAACATTATCCTTGGGCTTAAATGTCTACTTTAAAGATTACTACAGGAATAATAAATTCACTGTGCAGTAATTGTTGTTACCTTTTTCACTAATTTTCTTTGATCTTATTCCTATAGGCTTGGCGACGGGAACACCCTCCGGGTCCGGCTCTATGACACACACAGTCTAAGTTAATCCAACGGAAAGTATGGGCTTGCCAACGTCTAAACCGGGAATTATCCGGTTATCCCACTTCAAGGAATAAAACTAAGAAGACAAGTGGAAGAAGAAGAACAACTACCAAACTCCGAACTTACCACCCCGACCGCAACCTAAGTTTCGACGTCGTCCGCCCAAAGACAGCGTACGGACTTACCCGCTCCTACTCATACCATTTCTGTCCAACTTGGCTTTGATACCAATTGAGGGGACGGGTATGAGTAGGAGCGGCTAAGTCCTTACGCTATCCTTGGGCGGACGGCGTCGAAACTTAGGTTGTGGTCGGGGTGGTAAGTTTGGAGTTTGGTAGTTGTTGTTGTTCTTCCACTTGTCTTCTTAGTTTTATTCCTTGAAGTGGGGTAACCGGATAATTCCCGATTTAGACATTGGCAAGCCCATACTTTCCGTTGGATTAGCTTAGACTGTGTGTGTCATAGAACAGGACCCGGAGGGTGTTCCCGTCGCCAATCCTATAGGAATAAGATCAAAGAAGACAAATGGAAGAAGAAGAACAACTACCAAAGTCCGAACTTACCACCTCGAAAGATCACGATGAGTACCTTAGTATGTGTATCGATTACCATCCACTCAACAAAGTCACATCAAAGAACAAGTATCCTCACCCTCGGATTGATTATTTATTTGATCAACTCCAAGGTGCGAGTTACTTTTCAAGGATAGACTTGAGATCGGGATATCACCAACTTAGGGTGGGAGGTGAAGATATTTCCAAGATGGCTTTTCAAACTAGATATGGTCACTATGAGTTACTAGTCATGTCGTTTGGATTGACTAATGCCCCGGTGGCGTTTATGGATCTCATGAATAAGGTATTTCAAAACTATCTCTATGTATTCGTGATTGTCTTTATTGATGATATATGGTGTATTCGAAGAGTGAGGGTGATCATATGGGGCATTTGAGAGTTGTTTTGCAAGTACTTAAGGAGCATCAACTATTTTCCAAGCATAAAAAATGAGAGTTTTTGTTAAGGTAGGTAGCATTTCTTAGTCATATTATCTCTAGTGAGGGTGTAGAGCTTGATCCAAGAAAGACAGAAGCTTTGAAAAATTGATCTAGAGCTTTGGCTCTTATGGATATCAAGAGTTTCTTAGGACTATCCGGTTATTGTAGAAGGTTTGTCAACGTGTTTGTATCCATTGCTTGCCCTTTGACAACCTTGACTCAAAAGAATGTGAAATTTGAGTGGTCGGAAGCATGTGAGACAAGCTTCCAAGTATTGAAGGATAGGCTTACCTCCGCTCCGGTGTTGACTTTACCGGAGGGTACTAAGGTATTGGTTGTTTATTGTGATGCATCTCGAGTTGGGTTGGGGTGTGTTCTTATGCAACATGGCAAAGTTATAGCCTATGCTTCTAGGCAACTCAAGATTTATGAGAAGAATTATCCGACTCATGACTTTGCATTAGCGGCCATGGTATTTGCCTTGAATATATGGAGGCATTATATCTATGGGGTTCATGTTGATGTGTATACGGAACATAAAAGTCTTCAATACATATTCACTCAAAAGGAGTTGAATTTCCGGCAAAGGAGATGGTTAAAATTTTTGAAAGACTATGACATGAGTGTTCTCTATCACCGCGGCAAGGCTAATGTGGTAGCGGACGCTCTAAGTTGTTTGTCCATGGGAAGTGTGTCTCATGTCGAAGAATCTAATAGAAACCTAGTGAAAGATGTTCATAGGTTGGCTCGTTTAGATGTTAGATAGGAAGATTCTCCTAATGGTGTTGTTGTGGTACATCATAACTCCGAATCGTATTTGGTGGTTGAGGTGAAGTCTAAGCAACACCTTGATCCATTATTGATGGAGTTGAAGTAATCGGTTCTTGTAAAGATGAATGGGAGTTTTTGGTCAATTAATTTTATTTTTTGGACTGCACTAGTATGCTCTAATCCGTATGGCTCTGGTTTCTTTTAAGGCGCTGATAAAGATGATTACAAACCTGTCTAATATTAGGAATAAAGTCAACAACATAATTGAGACTCCCTAAAAATCTCTGGAGTTGTGTTTTATCTATTAATTCATCCAGAAATTTTGATGAGAACTCTATGGCTCTACAAATGGGTTTATAGGTTCCTTGATATAATTCATGGCCAAGGAATCTAATGGAAGTGTGGAATAATTTCATCTTTTTAGCACTTACTACTAGACCATTTCTTGACAACTTTTAAAAAGGTGTGGAGCTGTTTAAAGTGTTGATAAATATCTTCGGAATATATTAATACGTCATCTATGTAGACTATAGAAATATGACTATGCTGATTAAATATATTATTCATGATATTTTGAAATTCAGACGGAGCATTTTTTAGTCCAAAAGGCACCACATTTCATTCATATTGTCCATAAGGTACATTGAAGGGTGTTTTATATTTGTCTTTTTCGGCGATTTGTATCTGCCAAAATCCTGATTTCATGTCAAACTTACTATAAATATTAGCTTTTTAAGTTCTCTTAAGAAGATCACGTTTGTTAGGTATGGGATACCTAATCCATTTTAATATCTTATTAAGGGGCTTATAATTGATAAGTAGCCTTGGGGCGCCTCTTTCTTTTTCGGCACTATTATTGACATAAAAGGCCGAGCAACTCCAAGGTGACTTGGATGGTCTAATAATATTTTTAGCAAGTAAATTACTAATTTCTTTTTTACAATATTCCATTAATTCGGCGTTCATTTGAATGGGTCTTGCCTTAGTGGGGATGATTTTCTCATCGAATCCCTCAATATAAGGTAATTCAACAACATGGTTTTTCCTTTCCCAAAATGCATTAGGAAAATCAGAACAAACTTCTCGTTCTATTTCGCCTTGTAAGCCTTTAATATTAGGTTCTACTTCCATTTTTTTTAAAGAGGATTGAATTCTTTTTATCTTGATATCTTATTATTAATAATTAATTTGTTGTGAGAGTTGATTTATTCTAAATATATTTTTATTTCTTGCATGGTCAAATTCCATTTTTGATATACTATTTATATATGGAAAGATAATCCTTTTTCCTAAGATAGTGGTGTGAATTTCATCTAGGGTAGCTGTATACGGCTTTAGTTGTGTTATAAAGGGAGTTCCTCAAATTATTTCTTCATTTATGTCTTTAATTATTACAAAATCATTTATGAAACAAATTCCATCATTACATATGTGTCCCTTGTGGAGTTTATAATTTATTTTAAGTCTTTCTCCTGTTGCGGAGAATAATCGAGTAGTACTTGTTTCAAGATACTTAGTAGGGATAATTCCTTCAATGATGCAATTTTTATCGCACCAGTATCTAATAAAGCAACCTTTTGTATAGAGTAATTTTTATTAATATTTAGTGTAATGGGTATATGATAGCTATGGGCTTTAATTATATGATTATTTATTTGTTGATTAAAAATTATATCTTTTAATGCCCTCAAATATATTTTCTTATAATATTTATCTTCGATATGTTCAATTATATCAAAGAAACTTCTTTATTACTACTGCTAATGACATTGATGCAGGGGTTTTGATAGGTACAATCTATATTTTTACTGCCACTGTAAGTTGAATTATTACCTTTAGATATATCCTTTATTTTAAATTAGTTATCTCTACTATAATTTATTTTAGAACTGGTGTGATTTTTATTAAGAATTGAGTATAATTTATTTATAATATTATCTTCTAGTTCTAACCTATTTATCGTATCCTTCCTTTTATTAGCGGCCTGATTATCCTTAGCATGATGACCGTGTTTTCCACAGTTCCAACACACATTAATATTTTTATTAACTAATCTAGATTTTCTTTTATAATATTGGAATTCGTCGTGTTTATCGTTATAAATTTTATGACGATGTTTAGCCCTCTTTAATTGATTTTTAAGTTTTATACTTGTTTCTAATCTTATGAGATTACCATAGGTTAATTGTTTATAAGGGTTTTTTCCTTTAAACTTATCTTTTAATGTGTTGGTAAATCCAGTTGTAACCATATCGGGTAATTGTTTATCTGATGAATATTTTATTTCATAAGCCGGAATAGCTATTCCTGTTTTATTATAAATTTGATACGCTATGAATTTAATATTAGAAAATTGAGATAGTTTAAATATTGGATGAGTTTCTAGATTTTTAGTTTCATTCTTGTAGGAAGGACTTATTTTATTTTCTTTAGTGTTGATTATATTTGTTTGAAAAGGTAAGGTAGTAATAATTCTATCGCTTGTTGGTAGACTAATTTCTTCTAAAGGAGGAATTTTAGATTCAACTTATTATTAGTAGTATACCATTTATCAATAAGTATTTCTAAGGACTCATTTTGGTCGTCTAATTTCCCTGTGTGTTCAAACCATTTTAAAAATTCTATATTAAATTTTAACCTTCTCATATCACTAAACCATTTATTTCTAAATGTTATTCTTTCTGATAGAGAATATCTTTGTACATATCATTGTTTCTTAATAGAGTTTTCTAAACTAGTCCAAACTTTATTTAAATAATTAAAATATGATTCAAAAGGTTCATCTAAATAAATCTTGCCAATATAATTCTTTAATTTTTTAATGAATTTTATTAAAGTAGCATTCTTACTTATTATTTTATTACCCTTTAAGGTAGTATCTTTACTTATTATTTCGTTACCTTTTATGGTAGTCAATATTAAATATTTTAAGTCTTTTACACATGGTAGAGTAGACAGAATAATTAAGAGATTACATAGTACGGAGTATCTAGCGGAGAGAAGAACACTATCCTTGGGCTTAAATATCTACTTTAAAGATTACTACCGGAATAATAAAGTCTTTGTGTAGTAATTGTTATTACTGTTTTCACTAATTTTCTTTGATATTATTCGTATAGGCTTGGCGACGGGAACACCCTCCGAGTCTGGCTCTACGACACACACAATCTAAGCTAATCAAACGGAAAGTACGAGCTTCCCAATGTCTAAACCGGAAATTATACGGTTACCCCACATCAAGGAATAAAACTAAGAAGACAAGTGGAAGAACAACAACAACTACCAAACTCCGAACTTACCACCTAGACCGCAACCTAAGTTTCGACGCTGTCCTCCCAAGGACAGCGTAGGGACTTAGCCGCTCCTACTCATATCCTTCCTGGCCAACTTGGCTCTGATACCAATTGAGGGGACAGACCGAGTTTCAGGACGGAATCCTAAGTAAATTTGAACAGAGTAACGGAAGGGAGCAAAACAATTAAAAAAAACTTTAAGAAAAACTTAAACAAAGAAAAGAACAAAAGCAGTAAAAAAAATTAAATTTAAAACTTTAAAACATAAATTTAATAATTAAAACAAGTAGATAATACTTACAATAAAAACTTTTTTATTGATAGGGAAAGAGAGAGAACATGGAAATTGAAAAGATGGGGAAAATGGAGAGAATTGTAGAGATGTTTTTCAAAGTCGTATAATTTTGAATATCTCTTACTAGTACAAGTTGAAAGCCTTAAATAGGCCTCAAAAGAGCTGATTAATCTAACTTATTATGTTATCTATTTAACATGTGTTCATACACTAATACACATTATTCATTGTACACGTAACTACTACCTACTAAAAATAATTGTGATAATCGTACGTGGCTTGGAATAAATGCCACGTTAGCTTAAACAACTTACATAGCCTTCACTGCATGTTTATCTTCTTTTGCTGAAATTTTATCTTCAAAGCATATCATGTTATTTTGTCTTCTTGTTACTTTGTGGCTTTATTCCTGCGGGGTCCACATGTTGGTGGAATTGTTGACATAGTGAATAAGCTTGCTTTGTCCAAATGCTGATTATTATAATTGTCTTGCAACTTGTATATCATATCTTTGCATGTAGGTCCACTCTTGAATGTTTCTTTTCTTGATATTTCTCTAAGTGATAGCAAAGTTTGCTGGCACTTTCTTTTTATTAAGAAAGTAATTTTGTGCTATTTTTGTAGCAATAATATCTGATAATTCGTATCTTAATTTCGCATCAGTGGTGAGGTTTAAATGAGGCTTCCTTGAACCTTCTTTTTAATCTTTCTTTGGAATTGTCATAATTCCTTCAGATGATGATCTTGACATTATCAGGGACAATTGATTCTTGAATTTTAACTGTCTTGATTAAATATATGATCCTTCAAAAAAATTTGTAAACTTCCTTTGATGTTGAGTTGATAATACCTGTTGATTTTCTCAAATATTTGCTCAATTTGAATGTATCTTTTAACAGAAACTTATAATACATTCGGGTCTTGTGGGGATCTTCCGTCTCCACATAAGTTTTTTTTGGTGTAGCAGAGCTTTCATATTTTTATATTTGATGTGGTATTTGACAGTACCTGTAACATTTGTTGACCTGCATTGCTTTCGGAGAAATCTCGAACTTACCAATCTTCACCTTTTGACTTGAAAGAAAAAAATAATCTTTTCATTTTGGTTATTCCTGGTTTCATGAATTCCCTGGAGAATTATTTTAAAATTTTTGGGAGATTGTTTCTTTTTATAAAATAAAATTTTATGGAAAATATATGGCTGCGTTGCAGTCATTGTTTATTTATTGAAAAAGGGTAACTCCTAGTGCTAAAAAATCTAGGAGGAGAAGAAGATTTAGTAACCTTTATTGTAAAACTCTCTTGATGAAAAGTGAATTTATTTGAAAGATATTTTTATCTTTTATTAAATTTAGGTAAGGGAAGACGAGATTCTTTCCTAGCACTCTGGTATGGATTCCATCTAATTGGGAGGTATAAGGCTTTACTTGAGTGATGAAAGGAATACCTAGTATAATTTCTTCATTTTTGTCTTTGGTTATCATGAAATCATTTATGAAACCAATTTCATTGCTACATATGTAAGAGTTTCTAAGTTTATAATTTATTTTAAGCTTTTCTCCTGTTGCGGAGAATAAACGTGTAGTGCCTTTGTCTAAATGTTTATGAGGAATTAATCCTTCAATAATGCAATTTTGATTTGCGCCCTGTATCAAATAATGAAATTTTATGAATGATATAATTTTTATCTACAACTAATGTAATGGGTATGTGGTAGCTTTGTGGTCGAATGACCGTAATTGTATTAATTCCTAATTTCGAAACAGGTTCTACGAGAGACTCTACTTCTTTTGATGTTTCTCCTGCTTCTGATTTACATTCCTCCGGTTCTTGTTTGTGTGGTAGATTTTTAAATATTTTATTAGTAACTGACTCAATCTCTAAAGTGTGGAGTCTCTGCTTAATTTTATTTATTTCATCTCTTATTTGTACTAATTTGGCCTGAATACTTGTAGAGTTGTTTCAGGTTTAATTGGTTGTTTAAATTTATTTAAAACACTTGTCATGTCAAAGGACTTAATAGTCCTATTATCCGGTTGTTTATCAAGAACTAAATCTCTTAAGGCGATTAAGTATTTTTTCTTGAAATCGGGATCCTCAATATAATCTATCATATCAAAAAATGTTTCTTTACTACTAGTGATTACATTTATGGAATGATTCTTGCAGGTGCAAATTGCACTGCCGCATTCACAAGAGTCTGCTGACTTTACTATCATCAAAATAGTACACTATATTTAGTTGATCTTCATCGCTAAGATTTTCATCGGAGGAGGAGTTGTTTCTATTATTTTCTAGGATCGAATACAACTTATTTTTAACTTCTTCTTCTATTTCTAACATATTAATTTTGTCTTTCTTTTTATTAGTGGCTAGACAGTCTTTGGCTCGATGTCCTATTTTTCCACAGCCCCAACATCGTTCAGTGTGTTTGGTTTAAATCTATTTTTACTAGGGTCATGGTTAAGCCTTTTTTTGTAATGACAGGGTTTTACTGATTTATCGTCATTCTTATGGCTTCTTTTAATTCTCTTAGAAGCCTATTTTGATGGGGCAGATAGGTTAATATGACCGAAATCTTCACAAAAATTTTCTAGTTTATTTTGTGGTAATTTACTATCCTTTTTTAGTTGATTTTAAGTTTCATATTTGTACATAATTCTAATCCAGTAATGTTTATAAAACTTATGAGGTCACCATAGTTTAATTGATTATAGAAAAGTTTTCCTTCAAACCTATCTTTTAATTTTATCCTAACCTTTTCAGTAAATAGAGTTGGTAAACCACTAATAAATTTTTCTTTCCAATAGTCGTGATTGCAGTCTTTGCGAATCATAAGTTTGTTTATGAAAACATCTTTATACCACCTAAAATCATCTAACTTTGTACAAGATAGATTAGATAATATTTCTAAACTTGTATCTTGAAAGAATTGCGGTTCACCTATAAAGTGTTTAGCTATACTATAAATTAAGTTGGCAGTAGCATCTTCTAGAATTTGATTTTCTATAGTTTGCCCCCCAGGTTCAGTTTTAACTATAGTGATAATAGTAGTTGCATTTACTACCTTTTCCCTATTATCTTCAGTGATGTAGTTGTCGCACCATTTTTTTAATGTGCCAGTGAATCCGGCGGTAATTAAAGTAGCAGCTTGTTTGTCGGATAACTTTTTTATTTTATATGCCGTAATGACAATACCCATTTCATGTAATTTATTATTTATTTGATGTTCTGCAAGTCCATCAATATTCCATTTCGCAATCTCACTTCCAGAATGTGAAGTATGTTATAGAAATTCGTTTTCTTCATACTGCATATTCGGAAAGAAAGGTATCTTATAATAATTCTTTTTGATGGAATAGGTAGAACCTAATTTATTAATTTCATTGTCATTATCTTTGGATAAGGTATTTATAGCCTTAGATTTTAGTTTTTCATTAATTATTCCTATAAGTTAATCAGTAATTTCAAGTTTCTCTTGAAAGTTAGGAAATTTATCTTTGGGAAGTTCAGGTAATTTAAATATTGGGTGATTTTCCAAATCTTTATTTTTACTCTTATAGGAAGAGATTGGTTTATCCTTAATATCCGAATTATTATTAGCCTTTAGGATTTGGTTAGATACTACGTAAAGTAGTTTATTTGTATAATTATTTTGTTGTATTATTTTATTTATATCCTTATTTGTAGGATCATCTTTTGTGTCCATTATGTCCATTTCAAAGGGTGAGGCAGTAATAATTTTATTCTTTATTGGTAAACTAATTTCTTGTAATGGGGGAATTGTAGATTCAAGTACTTTATTATTTTTGGTAGTATACCATTTGTTTACAAGCATGCTTAATGACTCCTTTTGATCATCTAATTTTCCTGTACATTCTAACCATTTAAAAAATTATATATTACATTTTATTCTTTTCATATCACTAAACCGTTTATTTTTAAATGTTATTCTTTCTGATAAAGAGTATCTTTGTACATACCATTCCTTTTTAATGGAATTTTCTTGACTAGTCCAAAGTTTATCTAAATATTCAATATCTGGTTCAAAAGGTTCATCAAATCTAATCATGCACAAAACATCCTTAATTTCTTTTCTAGGAGTGGGATTAGATTTTTTAGTTCATATTCTACTTTTGGAATGGTTTCTGAGAAATCTACCCCTTTTAATTTTTTATCTCTCTCTTCTAAGGATATGTCATCTTCCTCCTTAGTTATGGAGAAAGAAGGTCTAGAAAATTACATTCTTTTACTTGTAGATATTTGATTATAAGATTGGGATGTTATAAATTTTAAATCTATGGATCTATCTGGAAATTGAATTACTTGGTCAATATGTGGATTCTCTTCTTTAATCTCTAGCTCCGTTTTGGAGTCAAAATGCCAATCATCCTTTGTTAATACATCATCCCATTTTATCATCTTTGGGACAAATGTGTTATTATGGTTATGATTTGCTTCCATGAGCATGGTAAATCCTTTATTACTTATTATTTTAGCCTTAGGGGCTAAGGTAGTTTTCATTAGTCTATAATATACCCTATATATTATGGCTATTTCTCTAGTATTAGCTTTACTATTCATATTTTTGGTTTTAACATTTAAAGTTAATATATCAATTACATTTTGATCATTAATATCTATTGAATAATTGGGATAACAATTAAAGTATACCGGGCCATTGGCAAGGTTACTTTGTAGTACTGCTAATAATGAATCATGAAAATTTAATAATATATTGTCTTTTAAAAATAGACATATGGGTACATCTAAACTCAATCTATATAATAGTTTGACTGCTATCTGGACAAGTGCTATGTGAAGAAATTTATAATTCCTCTTATATCTATTAATATCATTGGTTGCTAATAACCTAATAGTTTCAATATTTTTATTAATAGCGATGGTAGACTCATATATTATAATTTCTAATAAAATCAAAGTGTCCTGTTTTATAAACCTTTTTAAAGTGTTCTTTAGGAATATTCCAATTTTGTAGATCATTTTCAATTTTTGCAATTTTATTAGAGGTAGAAGAGATGTTAATACTATTTAAAATATTTTAATGTGTAGGTGAATTCATTATAATTCAAGGGAAAATTTAGCGGGTAGAAGAACATTATCCTTGGGCTTAAATGTCTACTTTAAAGATTACTACAGGAATAATAAATTCACTGTGCAATAATTGTTGTTACCTTTTTCACTAATTTTCTTTGATCTTATTCCTATAGGCTTGGCGACGGGAACACCCTCCGGGTCCGGCTCTATGACACACACAGTCTAAGTTAATCCAACGGAAAGTATGGGCTTGCCAACGTCTAAACCGGGAATTATCCGGTTATCCCACTTCAAGGAATAAAACTAAGAAGACAAGTGGAAGAAGAACAACAACTACCAAACTCCGAACTTACCACCCCGACCGCAACCTAAGTTTTGACGTCTTCCGCCCAAAGACAGCGTACGGACTTAGCCGCTCCTACTCATACCATTTCTGTCCAACTTGGCTCTGATAACAATTGAGGGGACGGGTATGAGTAGGAGCGGCTAAGTCCTTACGCTATCCTTGGGCGGACGGCGTCGAAACTTAGGTTGTGGTCGGGGTGGTAAGTTTGGAGTTTGGTAGTTGTTGTTGTTCTTCCACTTGTCTTCTTAGTTTTATTCCTTGAAGTGGGGTAACCGGATAATTCTCGATTTAGACATTGGCAAGCCCATACTTTCCGTTGGATTAGCTTAGACTGTGTGTGTCATAGAGCATGACCCGGAGGGTGTTCCCGTCGCCAATCCTATAGGAATAAGATCAAAGAAGACAAATGGAAGAAGAAGAACAACTACCAAAGTCCAAACTTACCACCTCGAAAGATCACGATGAGTACCTTAGTATGTGTATCGATTACCATCCACTCAACAAAGTCACATCAAAGAACAAGTATCCTCACCCTCGGATTGATTATTTATTTGATCAACTCCAAGGTGCGAGTTACTTTTCAAGGATAGACTTGAGATCGGGATATCACCAACTTAGGGTGGGAGGTGAAGATATTTCCAAGATGGTTTTCAAACTAGATATGGTCACTATGAGTTACTAGTCATGTCGTTTGGATTGACTAATGCCCCGGTGGCGTTTATGGATCTCATGAATAAGGTATTTCAAAACTATCTCTATGCATTCGTGATTGTCTTTATTGATGATATATGGTGTATTCGAAGAGTGAGGGTGATCATATGGGGCATTTGAGAGTTGTTTTGCAAGTACTTAAGGAGCATCAACTATTTTCCAAGCATAAAAAATGAGAGTTTTTGTTAAGGTAGGTAGCATTTCTTAGTCATATTATCTCTAGTGAGGGTGTAGAGCTTGATCCAAGAAAGACAGAAGCTTTGAAAAATTGATCTAGAGCTTTGGCTCTTATGGATATCAAGAGTTTCTTAGGACTATCCGGTTATTGTAGAAGGTTTGTCAACGTGTTTGTATCCATTGCTTGCCCTTTGACAACCTTGACTCAAAAGAATGTGAAATTTGAGTGGTCGGAAGCATGTGAGACAAGCTTCCAAGTGTTGAAGGATAGGATTACCTCCGCTCCGGTGTTGACTTTACCGGAGGGTACTAAGGTATTGGTTGTTTATTGTGATGCATCTCGAGTTGGGTTGGGGTGTGTTCTTATGCAACATGGCAAAGTTATAGCCTATGCTTCTAGGCAACTAAAGATTCATGAGAAGAATTATCCGACTCATGACTTTGCATTAGCGGCCATGGTATTTGCCTTGAATATATGGAGGCATTATATCTATGGGGTTCATGTTGATGTGTATACGGAACATAAAAGTCTTCAATACATATTCACTCAAAAGGAGTTGAATTTCCGGCAAAGGAGATGGTTAAAGTTTTTGAAAGACTATGACATGAGTGTTCTCTATCACCGCGGCAAGGCTAATGTGGTAGCGGACGCTCTAAGTTGTTTGTCCATGGGAAGTGTGTCTCATGTCGAAGAATCTAATAGAAACCTAGTGAAAGATGTTCATAGGTTGGCTCGTTTAGATGTTAGATAGGAAGATTCTCCTAATGGTGTTGTTGTGGTACATCATAACTCTAAATCGTATTTGGTGGTTGAGGTGAAGTCTAAGCAACACCTTGATCCATTATTGATGGAGTTGAAGTAATCGGTTCTTGTAAAGATGAATGAGTCATTCTCCCAAGGGGGGATGGTGTTCTTAGGTACCAAGGGAGATTTTGTGTGCCCAATGTCGTTGATTTGAGAAATCAGATCCTTGAGGAAGCTCATGGAGCCTGTTACTCTATTCATCCGGGTTCTACTAAGATGTACCATGATCTTAGGGAAGCGTTTTGGTGGGATGGCTTAAAAAGGGACATTGCGGAATTTGTTGCAAACTGTCCTAATTTCCAACAAGTGAAAGACGAGCACCAAAAGCCAAGTGGTCTACTACAAGAAATCCAAGGTCCTACTTGGAATTGGGAAGATGTTAACATGGATTTCATAGTTGGGTTGCCTGGACTAGAAAATATGATTCTATATGGGTGGTTGTGGATATATTAACGAAGTCCGCTCATTTTATTCCCGTTAAGTCCACTTATTCGGTGGAAGATTATGCAAGAATCTATATTGACAAGATAGTGAGTTTTCATGGTGTTCCTTTGTCCATCATATCGAATAGAGGTACTCAATTCACATCTAGGTTTTGGAGGTCATTTCAAAGAGGTTTTGGTACTCAAGTGAAGTTAAGTACCGCTTTTCATCCCCAAATGGATGGTCAAGAGGAACGTACCATTCAAACTCTTGAAGATATGCTTAGAGCTTGTATCATTGACTTCAAGGGAAATTTGGATGAGCACTTGCCTTTGGTGGAGTTCTCATATAATAATAGTTTTCACTCATCCATATATAGGACTCCTTTTGAAGCTCTGTATGGTAGGAGGTGTAGATCTCCTAATGGATGGTTTGAGGTTGGAGAGTCTTCGCTTCTTGGTCCCGACTTGATCTATAGGACCTTATAGAAAGTTCATATCATAAGGAACCGTTTGCAAACAGCCTATAGTCGCAAAAGTCTTATGCCGATCATAGGAGAAGGATTTAGAATTTGAAGAAGGGGATAAGGTGTATTTAAAAATTTCGCCCATGAAAGGAGTGGTGAGATTTGGCAAGAAGGGGAAATTGAATGCTTGTTATGTGGGTCCTTATGAAATTTTGCAAAGGGTTAGCAAGGTTGTATATGAGTTAAAACTCCCTAGTGAACTATCTTCGGCTCATCCGGTTTTCCATGTACCATGCTTAAGAAGTGCATTGGTAACTCCGATTCCATTCTTCTTATAGACGGTGTTGGTGTGAAAGAGAACCTCTCCTATGAGGAGGTTCCGGTGGAAATCCTTGATCATCAAGTGAAGAGGTTGAGGAACAAAGAGGTGGCCTCCGTAAAAGTGTTATGGAGAAACCACCTAGTTGAGGGAGCAACATGGGAGGCCAAGGCAAACATGAAGTCCTGTTCTCCTCATCTCTTTGCTAATTAAGGTTAGTTATTCCCATTAATAATGAAAATAATGAATAAATTAAATTTGGCTTGTTTTGGAAAGATGTGCATATCCATGATAAAGATTTTTCTAAAAAGGAGTTTCATATTAAAATGCTCTTTTGCTTGATTTTCACTTATGTGAAATATATGTTTTATCTTATTGAGATTTTTGGTCTTTTTATGTTGTCTTGAGAAGAATAGCTTGATAACTCTTTAACGTCATTTTGAGCTCATGGTTATGTTGAGAAGGTAGTTCCTCATAATTTATTATGAAATGTTGAGCTTTTATGTGTGGTGACTTGAATTATTATGTGTAATGTTGTTGATATGTGTTGAATGGAGTTGTGAAGTACTCCTATGAGATTTGACTCATAATATGCTTGCTGTTGGTTGGGCTGCTAGTCTTGAGTCTATCCCTTTCTTTCAAAAGATTTTAGTGTCATTCGGGGATGAATGTTCCTAAGGGGGGGGGGGGGGGGGGGATAATGTAACACTCCAAAAGTGTATGACCTTAACTAGAGCCTCACATGTTGATCTAAGGTTAGTAACACTGTCATAAGGCCTAAAATAATGTTAATAAACCAATTAGGAAGTTTTGGAGTCAAGACATCAAGAAACGTCCATGACGTCCAAAAGCTAGTCTAATTTAATTAGTGAAACGTCCTCCGGTTTCGGGAAGATTTATAGGTGTTGTATGAGGTCTAAAACTTGTAAAATGACATTAAATAGGTAAAACCTATGTCATAGAGTGAAAACGTCCAGGTTCGACCCCCCAAGGGTCGCCCTAGGGGTCCACTAGGACCCCTAACTTGTCTTGGCAAGCTGCCAAGGCAGCATCCAAATTACACATAGGAGAAACAAGTCCGCATCGCGGACATGGATGGCCCTTAGTCAAATTTCAAGTATGCGTCGCGGGTAGGTCGCGGACTCCACTGTCTCAAAAAATAATTTTAAAAAATCTTGTGGTAGCAGCTCCGCGTCGCGGACTTATTCCCTAACGAAAATATGAAAATTTGAATTCTAGTTTAACTTCATTAAAGGGTCAACTTAAGTGAGAGGTCTTTTGGTATTTCATGGGAGGTCTATATATTGATTTTAAATCAGGTTTTCCTCACATTCACTCACTCAAATCAAATGCCCAATCAAAACCCAAAAGCTCTCACCTCTCTCTACTTTCTCTCTCTATTCAACCTCCATTGAAGGAAGAAGAAAGCTTCAAAAAAAAGACCAATTTCTCTAGGATTTCACTTGAATTTAGTTGATTAATCTTTATTAAGGTATGGGTTCTTCATTCTTGGGATTTTTTCCCCAAGAGGTCCTCTCAAAGTTGATTTCTCAAACTCCCAATTCCAATGTTTTTTCTATTCTAATGGTTTTCTTCTAAACTTCAAATTGATGGTTGATTATGATTAATTGTGATTTCATATGACTAATTGAGTGTATATTTTTGGTAAATTGATGTTAATTGATGGAATTTCATGTAGTTCATATCCTTTCCTCAAATTCCCCAAATCTTGGATCTTGCTTATGAATTGATGGGAATTGATCAATGTATTGATTGTTAGACTTTTTCTTATCTATTGTAATTCATTCATGGACTGCCCAGGGTAATGTATTATTGTTATTGGATCTATTTCTTGAAGAATTCATGATGAAACCTATTCCCCTTAACCCTAGGTTATGAATTAAAGTTAATTGGAATAGGGATGATGCAATTGACTTCATTATTGTGTTAATTACTATTGTGTGATGATATTATGCACATTATTGAATTGAATTGTATGATTGATTGTAAAACCTTGATGATGGCTTGTGAAGGAGATTGGGGTAAGTCTTGTGATGTCAATCATTTACTTCAATTATGATTACTTGTGTTTAGTGATGAAGTTGTATTGAAGTATACCTTATGATAAGATTGCTTAGGGTTGGTATGATGTTGAATTGGAATGTCTTGAATTATGACTTTTGAGTTGTTGTCTAAGATGAAATGATATAAGGATGGTGATGATATACCTATGTGCCTTATCATAATGTGATTATGTAAATGTGCTAACCTCACATGTTTGAATTGTAATGAAAGGACAATACTCATGCAATTCGTATTGAGCTATGATGATGATTATACAAGGGATAGACCCTATGACCTAAATTAAGCTATGATGATTAATAAAGGCTTAAAGACATTTCAAAAGGGACTCTATGTTAGCACCGAGTGAACTTGTAGGTGAGGGGTGGCGCCTTTCCAAGGAGAGAAGGTAGGGTTCCCCATGGTTCTCACGGGGTGGATAGCCTTATAGTCCAAAAGGGCATAGAGTGATGTTTCCATGACAGCCCCCAATCTCCATAAACTATGTTTCCACCATAGGAATACTAGCTAGTGGATCCATCTAGATGCTATGTTTATGTTTGATTCTACTTTGGCCGGTAGACCACTTTTCATCGGTGTAAGGTTTTACAACAACGGACTCCACACTTAGCTCTTGTGGTTTATGCCGGCTATGGCAAGTGTTTCCGAAAGTAAAATGAAGTAATGGAGTAAAAACTAACTAGGGTGAGTTAAGAGGTTTGACTTAGCCTAGGTACGGGTATGGGACTATACTTATGCCTTGCACTAGTTTGCCTTGAGGGAAGCCTTAGGAGGTTGTTCTTATGTTCTTATGCTCTTATAAAGTTACTACTATGTCTATGTTGACTTTACATGTTATTGATTCTATATGATGTTAGTTGAACTTATGAACATGTTGTTGGTATATATTGCTAAAGTATGAGGAAGGTTACTCTTGATGCCATGTTATGTGAAGTAAGGCATTGCTTATAGTCCTTTGTTTGGTTTACTTGATTAAGTAGGGTAATGGGGCATTACTTCGTCATTTCACTTGTAGGCTAAATGATGGGTTATGGGTAAGGGTCTTGATTATATTATGATGTTATGAACTCTTATATATGTTGACTTGACTATAGTTGAAGATGTTGGTCTTTTGTTTCTTATGACTTTGACTTAAGAGTTATGTATTCATTGATTTATATGGGTTTTTGTATGTGCATGAGGCTTTTGAAAGTAAATTAGCATGTTTGAACAAATGTCCTCTTTAGCATGATTTCAATTGTTTTCTGTACATATACTCATACTTAGTACAAGTGTGTACTAACCCATGTTTTATGTTAACTATAAAATATAGGGTCCGGACGTTGAGATTATAGAATGCCTTTGAAAAGTACTTGGATATTCCCTCAAGTGTTCGGTAGGTCCTCACCATACGAAGTCGATGCCATTATCAAGGTACTGATGTTGTTCTAGTTATAAGACTTCAAGTTATTTCCTTTTCATTTGGAGACGATTGTTATATAAGCCTATATGAGGCTCTTTGTTGTAATGAAGTATGGGTTAAACCCAATTGTTGTATTCATTTTAGATGGTTCTAATATGAGACCTAATATAGACTTCCTATGAGATTATGTTCCTATACTATGTAGTGCTTAATATTGCGAGGAGTCTAAGTAAACTCCCAAAATATATATTGTTTGTATGCGAGAGGTCTATGTAAACCTCAATGTAGAAGTAATTAAAAAGTTCTAAATTTTCTGCGTTTTTAACCTATGAATGTAATGAAGTAAGCTAAGAGGCTAGTCTTAGTCCTCGATGAGAACGACAACGCCGGTTATGTCTAGGGAGTGCTCCCCAGATGTGGCAATAGAGTGATAGAATGGCATCATCCTCGGAACATAAGGACATACCCAAAGATGGACAATGATTTCAAGCCTTCATTCAAAAGTGGTCACGAACCCTTTAACGACCTGAACCTAAAATATTGGGAGAAAAAGGGGAGAAATGGGTTAGCACATGACTTGTACTAAGTATGGAATCATATGCACATACAACATAGAAATCGTGCTAAAAAGGGACATTTCATTAAAGCATGCTAATTTACTTTGAAAACACATTATGCACATTCAAGAACCAATACCATTCAATAAGCACATATTCCTTAAGTCAAGACCTTGTACATCACCAGACCAACAATACCAAGTCTAGTCAAGTCAACATGCATATCAACATAATTGAGCATATAATCCAAACAACTCTACCATCATGTTATAATATCAACAAGCATGCATAAGAATTCATAACATCATAACCAAAGCAAGACCATTACTCATGAACCCCCATTAGGTCCACTAGTGCAATAACTAAATAAAGGCCCATAACCTCACTCAACCAAGTAAACCCAACAAGGACCATAAGTAATACCCAGTTTATATACTATATCATTAAGAGTAAACATCATCATAATTTAGCAATAGAGACCAATCACATGTTCATAAGTGAAAAAAACATCACATAGTGTCATTAATATGTAAGATCAATATATACATATCATTTGCATTTATAAGCACATAAGAACTTCCTTCTAAGACTTCCCTCAAGGATAACTAGTGCAATGTATAGGTAGAGTTCCATACCCCTACCTAGACTAAGCCAAACCCCTTAGGTCATCCTAGTTAGAGTTCACTTTGTTACATCATTTTACCTTTGGGAATATCTTGCCTTAACCGACATAGACCACATGAGCCAATATGGAATCCGGTTTTATGGAACCCTACAATGAAAGAAGAGAGACTACTTGCCAAGGTAGTAAGAAAAGATGAACATAACATCTATGTCGATCCACTAGCTAGTATTACTATGGAGGCAACATAGTTCAAGAACTAGGAGATGTACTTGGTTCCTTCTTTATGCTACATGCATTACAGTATCCAATCTCATGAGTACATTAGTGATCCTACCTTCTCTATGTGGGAAGGGACACTCCTCACTTTTAGTTCACTCGGTGCTAAGCTAGAGTACCTTTTGAAATGTCTTTCATTAATAATCATAACTTACTTTAGGTCATAGGGTCTACCTTTTATTTAGTGATCATCATAGCTCAATAGGAATTGCATGGGTATGTCCTTTCAAAATACAATTCATACATGTGAGGTTAGTACATTTACATAATCACATTATGATAAGACATATAGGCAAGTCATCACCATCCTTATATCATTACATCTTAGCCAACAACTCACAACCCATAAATCAAGACATTACAATTCAACATCATACCAACCCTAATCAATCTCATCATAAGGTATACTTCAATATAACTTCAGCACTAAACAATAGTAATCAAATTAAAGTAAAAGATTGAGAACACAAGATTTACCCCATCTCCTTCACAAGCCATCATCAATTTTAACCCAAAAATGGTGTAATATCATCATAAAATAGTAATTAACGCAATAATGAAGTTAATTGAATCACTACACATCAATTCATCATCAGTTCATAACCTAGGGTCAGGGACTTGGGTCAATTTCATGATCTACTTTACAAAACTAGGTTAACCCATCAAGAACTAGCATAATTGAATCATAATACATCATAATATAAGTATAATAATAAAAATAAACCATATACAATACAATTTAGAATATCAAATTCGTAATAGAAGAAAACCCACTTGAAACTCATATTTTGAAATCAATTTTTTGAAAAAACCCTTTGGGGAAACGAATTCCAAAGGTGAAAGGAATACCATACCTTGTTAATTGATGAATAATGATGGAGAAATCACCATTCTTTCTTCCCTTAGACGTTGACCTATCCCTTCAATGGAGTTCTTCTATTTGGGAGAGAGAAAGAAGAGAAAAGGAAGAGCAATTGGGATTTGGGATTTGAGAGGTGTTAAGTTATGTTTAGACTTGGGGTAGGTTATATAGTTAATTAACTATCCTAATTTACCAACCCCTAAACACTAATTAAACCCCTAACTAACAAACCTAATTAAACTAACTAATTAAAATTTGACAGCAAAACAGTGACCCTGATCTACAAAACCCCAACCTACGGGCCTTAGGTGAGTCGACGGACTATAAAGCCAACCGTCCTGCAGGTCCGTCGTTTTGGTCAGAGAGTTACCAAAATTAACCTTTACAAAATTGACTAAGTGAACATCGACGGTGGACATCGACGCCTTATCAATCAGGCCACGCATCGTAGCCTGCAACCGTCGGTGGCTACTGTCTCAAGACAGTTTTTAGCCACAATGCAACAGTCCTCCTCAAGGACCCTTTGGTTGTCCTTGGGGAGTCATACCCAAACGTTTCGACTATAAACCAAATCTAATACGTATTAGACACCTTACTACCAAATCCCATCGAATTTTGACTCATAAAACCTTGTCAAAAAGGCTAAGACACAATACCACCTCTTGAACTACTCTCCGGAAGTCATGGACATTTCTTGACGCTTTGATTGTAAGCCTTCCTAAATGACTTATATAGATTATATTTGACCTTAAAACAATGTTACAACTCTTAGAATCTCATGTTAGGATCTATATTAGGCTTTAGACTTTGTAGTATCATACCATTAACCGACAATAGACCATGTAAGCTAAACATGAAATCTGATGTCATGAACCCTACACCAAAAGAAGGTGCTCTACTTGCCAAGGTATAACTAAAACATGAACATAACATTCTAGGTTTATCAACTATCTAGTATTCCGATGGAGGCAACATAGTTAAAGAACTAGAATGTATACTTCAAACCCTCTTTATGAACAATTGCATTTTAGTCTCCATATCATGAGAACCATTGTGAACCTAACTTCCCACATTGGAAAGGGACAACTCTCATAGCTATTTCCCTCGATGCTAACATTAATTCCCTTTTTGAGATGTCTTTAAGTCATCCTTAATCATCATAGCTAATATAGGCCATAGGAGTATGACCCCTTTTATAACATTTCATTAGCTCATTAGGTATTGCATGCGAATTTTCTTTCATAACAACCCTTTATTTGTGAGATCAATACATCATAATCATATCATAGTAAGGCACACAAGTGATTCATATTCAACCTTGTATCATCATACCCTTAACATGATCTAACAATTCACTTTTCAAGACATTTCATTGTAATCATCATATCATAATGTTCTTAATATAATCTCATATAATACGTCAATTGAATACCATTATCTACGGAGCTGCAATATAGACCATAAGTCACTATATGGTCCGTAAGTCATCACCGTGGTTCCACACTTTGTTAGATTTCCCTGAGCATAAATACTACCATGCTTGGTCATCTTACGAACCTCACTTATGGAGAGTCAATCATCCTACGGTCCGTAAGTACCTCCGTAGGTGCCTCTTTTCAGCATTTGTCTCAGCTATATCCTTAAATCTCCGCCCTTGAGTTTATTTCCTGAAATCACAACAACGACACATAAAACTAACACAAAATTGTCTTACAAATTCACAGATCCTAAGTGAAACATACCTAAACTTAATATTGTTGTTTGTCCTAAAGCAACACACTATGACTCTAAACAATACTTGTATAGAAGCAAGGGATTTTAGCGCAAACAATCACATGTCTCTCCATCCCAACTCTAATTTTAGTGAAACTTTATTCTCTTAGACTCAAAAAATCCAATTTGTATGGAACAAAACATGACAACGATCGACTAATCAACACATGTCACGACCCAAAATCGAGCCGCGAGTGGCACCCACACTTATCCTACTATGTGAGCGAACCAACCAATCTAAAACCCCAACATATTGAACAAAATACAAAGCGGAAGACTTAAAACTCATTATCCCCAAAATCTGGAAGTCATCATCACAAGAACATCTATCCTCAAGTTACTAATCTAAAAATATCTAAGAAGCTAAATAAATAAAAGGCTAGTCCATGCCGGAAGTTCAAGGCATCAAGACATTGAAGAGAAGATCCAGTCCAAGCTAGAAGCATTAGCTCACCCTGAAATCCGGTGTAGTGAAGACTGGCTAGAATTGCTGCTGAGTTGAAGACGACGGTACGTTTGCTGCATTCCCCAAATAACAAAGAAAGAAACAACAAGTAGGGGGTCAGTACAAAACACAAGTACTGAGTAGGTATCATCGGCCAACTCAAAATAGAAAACAGTATATATCAGTTCATATCATAAATCAACTACAATACTCAACATGTAGCAACAAGTACTATAATCATCAATAAGTACTACCAAGTTCATCCATGAGGACTCAAGCCTCAATACCACACTCATTTGGGAAATTAGGTTCATTACATTGAGTATATTTTAACATCTCTCAAGATTCATTATCTTTCTTCCTCTTGTGTCGGTACGTGACACTCCGATCCCCTACTACTATATGTCGGTACGTGACACTCCGATCTCCTAATTCTACATGTCGGTTCGTGACACCCGATCCCCTAATACTATGTGTCAGAACGTGACACTCCAATCCCCTAATTCTACGTGTCGGTTCGTGACACCCGATCCCCTAATACTATGTGTCGGTACGTGACGAGCTCCGATCCCC
>JABWTJ010000302.1:1623452-1680276 GCA_016801875.1 Solanum sitiens
TTCATCAAGCCTTCTTTTATACCAAGGCATCATCAATCTCATTACTTTAGTTCATCAAGCCTTCTTTTATACCAAGGCATCATCAATAACAAGGTGAATTAGGGTTCTTCAAGATTTTGGATTCAAAGCTTCATTATGCTTATTTTATCACAATCACATAATCACATTCATGCAAGCATACAATTAAGCATATAGAAGGGTTTACAATACTACCAATACATATCATTCACTATTAAGAGTTTACTACGAATAGTATCAAACCATAACCTACCTTCACCAAGGATTCTTGATCAAGCAAGCAATCTCTCAAGCTTTTTGTTTCCTCTTGGTTGTCTCTCTCTATAGATCGTTTCTTTCTCTCCTTCTTCTCTCTATTTTTTCTTCTTCCAAACTCTCTCTCTTTTCCCTAATTTAGCATATAATTAGGTATAAAAGATGAGGAGATAACCCAATAAGTAACTCAAGGTTATCTCCTTCACACCCCCAAGAAATTGAGTTATTAATATTAACCCACGAAGTTTATAATTATAGCAAGAATAGTCCAAAACTCCCCTTTAAAACTTACCCAGAAATTTGACCCAGACTGGGATTACGCAACCTGTGACGGTCCGTCGTGCCTACGACGGTCCGTCCTGCACTTCTGTCACGACGGACAGAGAATTGCTCTCAGTACCCAATTCTCAAGAGTTGAAGTGTTTTGAAACGGAACCTCACAACGGTCCGTCATGTCTGTGACGGTCCGTCCTGCATGTCCGTCACAGACTTCAGAGAATTGCTCTCAGTACCCAATTCTCAAGAGTTGAAGTGTTTTGAAACGGAACCTCACAACGGTCCGTCATGTCTGTGACGGTCCGTCCTGCAGGTCCGTCACAGAGTTCAGAGAGTCGATTTCAGCACTCAAATATAAGAATTCCAAGTGTTTGGAACGAGACACCCTCGACGGTCCGTCGTGCCCATGACGGTCCGTCGTTGGATACGTCGTCTCAGACAGTTTTCCAGAAATAAAATCTGCTGCTCAAAACGACTAAGCAGGTCGTTACAACACACCACATACAGTGTTTTGCTATCCCTAGAGTATCAACTTTACGAAAATGTCACTAGTGCCCTAACATCAACCGAAATCCCCTTTTTTCACATAACACATATGAATTTAGGGACATGGATTTATTCAACACTCATGCTCAGAAGTAATCATTAAGTATAGGTAGTGATCAATACCATAGGATTGCCCTTATTTCCACTAATTCGATTTTCCCACTAAAGTCGAGGATCACTATAGGGCTTTCTCGGCTTGTAACGTCGGCTCAGGGTCAGGTGTGGTACATTCTGATTATTCATTAACTTTCTGCCCTCCTTGACATTACTTAAGGATTTTCTACTTATTTGTGCCCTATTTTAGACATCTTACATTTTTCTATTCTTTTCTTTGATTCTTTTTTTGATGGGTGGGACTTTCCACTTTGTGGCTCTTTGATTTACACTTTCTTCCTTTTTTTAGCATTTTATTTGTTTTGCATTTCACCCACTCTTTTCATACCCATCTTTCTTTTTAGTTCATCTTAACTAGCCACCCTTAACTTATGGATTTTCAATGAGTTGAAGTGCTTAATACCCGATGTCGTATAAGGGTCAATAAAGAGGTCACTTTTGCATTAGACACCCTCAACTTAGGCTTTTGGCCAAAGTCAAGGTGCACATGTCTAAGGAGGGACCAGGGCCAAAACGTCAAAATGTTTGGAAGGTGAGTTAAGCAGTTAGAAAGAAATGGTATAAGATAGGCTCAAAGTCATTGGATCAAAGGGACTATGCATTTCATTTGGTCGGACTCTTTTAGGCATTTTAGTTGGGCTATTAAGAACAACGACCTATGATCACTTCCTAAAATCTAGAGTAGATTATGTTAGCAGGATTAATCGAACAAGTTCTACATTTACACCACACGGTTTATTTCGTCAATAACTTTCCCACACTCTTGGCACATAGTTTCACCATCAGATCGTCAGATTACCCAGTTCAAGTTCTACCTTATGTCATGTACTCAAATTAGTCTTTATTATGTCATACTTAGATCAAACATAATTAACTTATTCTAGTATATCCTTTAGCACATATTTGTTATAATTTTGAACGAGTATCATTTTTTTACAAGTTCATGCCTTCATGCTTCATTCTTACCATGCTTCCACATATACCAGTTTTACAAAAATTAAGCAGTCTCTTAGGGAAAAAGAACACATGCAAGAAACCCAATGATATGATTATGAGTTGGGTTACTAAGACTTTACTCGATCACTCACAATCCATTTACCCCACCCCCCCAAAAAATGAGTGAAATTGTCTCCAATGCACAAAAAATAGGAAACAATAATGGAATTGGGTAAAGCAAACCTGTGGCGCTAGTGCCAAAGAATCATCAACAAGTCGGTGGGCCTGTTTGTAGGATCCTACTACAGTACTTGCACAACCCTCAGTAGGGACCTAATTAATAATAACCACACCAATAGTGGTGATAACATCCGCTGTCTCAGTAGGCAGAATCTCCGACGTGGGCATTGAACTTGATGCCCCTCAACCCTTCTCACGAACCCTTATCTGCATGATCTACTCATCTACGATGGAGTCCAGCATTGCCTTTTTATTTGTGGCCCTTCCTTGCTCCGTGAGTTTAGGTTTTTGACTGTATCAGTGTTTCTTTTGTTGGCTAGGATTAGTCTCAAGCCTCTCTCCCGCATCATCCCCCCTAAAGAGTTCCCCCAAGAAAGTATCATCACCAAGTGCAAAGGTTGCAGCCTATGGTACAACAATAGGTGTGGCCAGGATAACATCAACATTTGCTCGGAGACTAGCAAACTAGGTATGGAGGGCGAACATGTCAATAGTAGGAGCTGACTGCTCTAGACATACACCTCAAAAATAATGATCCACTATTGAATTGCTTGGCACTTATGGTCTGTTGTGGCATCTAACCTTTTCTTTACTCGTTCCTCGGACTCACAATCAACTTCTGTATCAAAGACTTTAGGTGGTGCAACAGCGTAGACATTTTATTTTCTAATTTCAAGGTATCATCGTGGCTCAGAATGAAGGAGTGACTCAAGCTGAGCTCGGAACATGACTAGAGACCTCTGAGGAAGAAGTCGGTGCATCGTCTATAGGTGCAGCCCCGTCTCCTTGCATCTCTTATACCACATCATTAACTACAAGCATATCAACTCGGGGCCCTCTATGTAGAGTTGCCACATTCGCCTTATCCTGAATGAGGCCAATATCCAAAGTCCCTATAGCATGCACCAATTTATCACAATGCGATATAGGAACTCAATCATCTCTGCATATTTGTAAACTCATACATGGAAAGAGGTAAGTTGTGGTTGTCTTGAATTCCCTCTCATGTATTTCCATTAGTATCAATTGGGTGAAGTCTATCTCAATCCATGCAACCAATGTAGCCACCATAACTGCTCTATCCCAAGTGACAAGATTGTCGGCCTAGGTCAGCGACAATCCGTTACAAATAAGTAGCCATAAGAATTTTGACGCTACGATTAGGGTGGACTTCATTATACCAAACCTGCGTGACGCAACCCACTCTGCTCTATCACCGTCCATGGCCATGTGCCTAGCAAGCCATGATATGACATCCTCCCTTTTCTCTGCAATCCTCGTGAAAGGACTAGACTGCACTATCTCCCATCAGTAATAATATTCAGCTGTATTAGTGGCCCAAATAATGTCAGGGTTATGGTCGTAAACGAATAGACTGATAGTAGTGTGGGAGATGTTCACTCGTACCCCTCAGACTATGGTGAAATTTAGGGGGTCCTGGTGTGGGTTTGGCCTTTTTGTTGATAAACCCTTAGAGAGTGACAGCATAGGAGACATATAACTCCTGCAAAATATACTCGTGGTACATTCCGGGTTTACGCGACATCCATTCACACTTGTGATTTTGAACAACCGGTAGATTTCATGCACTATGTGTATACTGCTGCTGAGAACTCTATTCTCCTCCGTGATGATATGGGTCATATTCTCCTTAGCATTCATTATTTGGGCATCCTGATAGATCTACCATTGTCTCTCTAACACCATCGTTTTGGTTCATCAGCTACTGGCTCAGTTTTAGAGTTTTGAGGGTTGTGGCCTCATAAAACGAGGCTTCTTGGTTTCAATCACTTGAGTTGGTGGCTAAGCTAAAGCATACTCGGCAAAACATTTAGTTGAGGAAGCGGAGGCAGACCTTTTAGGTGAGCCATACTCGGTGTCTTTGTCTGCCTGTGAGTCATTGAAATGGCGGGAAAGTCATGTTAGTTTTGGACTTCTTTTCTTATGGGTGTGTTCTTTGGTGCCATCGTACCCGTGGAAGATTTTTTAGATCCCAACATATGTGTAAAGCACAACTGAAATAATTCTAGAACTAAAAATGAAGAGAACAATAAATAAACAAAAAAATTCAGGCAGTAGCTATAGTGGCTACCTGCGGTGGGGACTTACGGTCTATAATGAAAAATACAATTTTTAGATCCCTACGTATGTAGTCTCACACTTGATATTTTTACGTATGTGCTTCCACGTACGAACCTCATCTACGGTCCGTAGCATGACTTATGGTCTGTAGACGAGGTCTCTTAAGTTGGGTCTCAAACAGGTCTAGCTTGTGTCTTTTCTTGAGACAAAATTTTAAAACCAATTTCTCACATGTTCTAGCCTAATCATGTAATTCAACATTCAGGAGTGCTGGTTTGTCATTCTAAGGATTCCATCTACTCAATTTTATACTCTTTTCGGACACAATATGGAACTTTAAGTAAAAACATACACATGGACTATATCAGTTTATTGTTTTTATGGTATGATCACACAAAATAACTCACCATTATCCAAACAGTGTTCATAATTCAAAATTAACATGCATTCAATGATAATTAAACACCCAAGGTCAAGACCAATACCCGACATTCAAAGAATTCAAGCAATGAACCGAAATTCAAATTGAAAGGAAAGCTACTTACCTTACAAGGAACGAGAAGTGGGAAACTAAGACTCCAACTGATCACTAACAAAAGCTTCACCGTACTCGGACACCGGAGTATTTTAAAATTGAAGTTATGAGGAGTTTGGGGGAAATGTGGGATTTTGGGATTATGGGGGTGATATTATTTCAAATAATGGTGGATTAGTGGTGAAAGTCAGTGATTTATGGAAGTAATGGAGGGATTGTATGGATTTAGGGAGTGATGGACTTGTGAGGGAGTTGGGAAGACGTTGGAAATTATTTGAAAAAGATGTTTTTAGATAAGAGGTAATCTGGGTCGGGTCGTTAAGTCTAGGGTTTGGATCTACAAGACTCTACTAACGGTCTGTAGGTCCGATTAAGGACCATAGCTCACATTAACACTTAGAAATATTTCAAAACATACGTGGGATCTACGTGCAACATCTACGGTAAGTCAACTGAATGACGGATCGTCAATGATGTCCGTAGACTACCGCACCAAACAAATTTCTGCAGATTTTCCAACAGCGCACCTGCACATATAGCAAACCTCCGTCTATTCTTTTTAAGTTTTCTGGAAAGTTTTTAGACACGGACCCTTTATTATATTTAGCTACCACTAAAAAAATTTTTGAAACAATTATCTAATGGATTACAATGCCCTAACAAATCCTAGATTCTACAAATCGTGATTGAAAACCTATAATTGGCTAGATTTTACATATTGGGTTGTCTCCGAAGTAGCACTTGATTTAACGTCACGACATGATACAGGCCTCTTGATTACTCAAACTTTATCAAGATAGTAGGCCTCGACAATCTCTTGCACACTCTTATTGTTTCCCAGATAGAACTTTATTCTTTGCCCATTCACCATAAACCTCGCTCCTTCAATATTTTCCATCTCAACCGCTCCATGAGGAAGCAAGTTGGTGAGCAAAAATGGTCCGGTCCATTTTGAATTGAGTTTTCCCGAAAATAGATGCAACCTAGAGTTGAATAAATGTACTAGATAACGAACCGCAAATTCACACTTTTTAATACGTTTATCATGATACCTCTTCATCTTCAATTTTTACTACGCTAAAATTTCATAGGCTTTTAAGCACCACTCCTCAAGAATGTTCAAGTCATTAATTCTTTGGGTTGATGCGGCGCTCCAATCCAAGTTAAACTTTTTTATGGCCGACATAGCCTTATGGTCAAACTCCACCGGTAAGTGACAATCTTTCCAATATACAAGTTTGTATGGGGACATACATATGGGATCTTGTATGCAGTCCTCTATGACCATAGAGCATCATCAAGCTTCCTTGACGAATCTGCTCTATTAGCATTCACAATGTTTGCTAAAAGTTTTTTATTTCTCTGATGGAGACTTACACTTGCACACTAGTTTGCAGATGGTAAGGAGTAGCTACATTGTCTCGAACACCACATATCTCAAGAAGAGCATGGAACAACTTGTTGCAAAAGTGAGAACCTCCATCGCTAATAATTACCCTGGGTGTACCAAATCTGGAGGAAATATCCTTTTTCAAGAATGTGGTAACACTCTTCCCTTTATTTTTGGGTAGCGTAATTGCTTGCACCCACTTTAACACATAATCAAACACAATAGAATATACTTCATGCCATGAGAACTAACAAAAGGGACCATAAAATCAATGCCCCATTCATAAAATAACTCAATTGCCAATCTAGGATTCATAGGAAGCTCTTGCCTCTTTGAAATCCCACCCTCTCTTTGGCATCAATCACATGACTTGGCAATGTCTTGAGTATTTTGGTAGATGTTAGGCCAATAGTAACCACACTACAAGATCTTATGTGCAGTCCGAATACCACTATGATGCCCACTAACAGGCGATAAATGACATGCCTCAAGACACTAAACATCTAAACCTCGGTCACACAAAAATCAATAATCCCATCAGTGCAACTACGATACAAATAAGGTTCATCCCAAAATAACTTCTTCACAACATGTATAAAACTCTTCCATTGGTGGAAGGACAAATACGGGGGCATCAAATCGTTTGCCAAATAATTAGATAAGTCCGAAAACCAAAGAATAAGATCATGAGGAGCAGCCAATACCTATTCATCTGGGAAAGAATCATTAACTTCAGCCTTGCCCCAAGTTTAAGCATAGCATCCTCACCTAATCTAGACAAGTGGTCGTAAATTTGATTTTCAGTCCCCTTTTTGTATTTCACCAAAAATTCGAAGTCTTGTGGCAACACTACCCATCTATAAATCTAGGCGTCACATGTTTCTTCGCCATCAAATATCTCAATGCAAAATGGTCAGTATGAACTATGACCTTAGTACAAAGCAAGTAGGATCGAAATTTCTCAAAAGAAACCACCACTAAAATATGATCTTGTTCGGTCATCATATAGTTCTTTTGGGGTACATTCACTGCTTTTCTAGCGTAGTAAATAGGTAGGAGAATTTTTTCTCTTGTTTGTCCCAATACCACACGAATCTCCACTCCGCTTGCATCGCACATCACCTCAAACGGCTCACCCCAATCTTGTGAAATAATAATAGGCGGAGAAAGAAGCCTTCAACTCTCCAAATTCTCTTAGACATGCATCATAAAAATAGAACTTACACTCCGTCTCGAGCAGTTTGCACAATGGATGTTCAATTTTTTAAAAATCCTTTATAAACCTCCTATAAAATTTGGCGTGTCCAAGAAAACTTCTAACACCCTTTATGGAAATTAGTGGTGGAAGCTTTTCTATCAACTCAACCTTTGTCCAATAAACCTCAATACTCTTTTCTAAGATCTGATAACCCAACACTCTACCTTCTCTCACCATGAAGTGACACTTCTCCCAATTTAGAACCAAATTGCAATCCTCACATCTTTTGGGTACCTCCGCTAGATGGTCCAAACAACCATCAAAGGAGTTGCAAACCACAGTTAAATAATCCATGAACACCTAAATAGTGTCCTCCACCATATCAGAAAATATCTATAACATACAATGTTGGAAGGTAGCTGGTACAATGCACAAACCAAATGGCATTCGTTGAATGCAAAAGTCCCATAAGGGAAAGTGAAGGTGGTCTTCTCTTATTTTTTCGGAGCGATAAAGATTTGATTGTAGCCTGAATGACCATCAAGAAAATGATGCCAACCCTTACCTTCCAGTCTATGTAACATCTCGTCCATAAATTGCATAGGGAAGTGGTACTTTTCTATCCAAGCATTCAACTTCTAGTAGTCCATGCAAACTCTCAATACAGTTAGAGGACACATTGAAACTAACTCATTTCTTTCATTATGAACCACAATAATACTACCCTTATTAGGCAGGCACTAAACATGACACACCCAACTATTATCTGTTATAGGATAAATTACTCAAGCATCTAACCATTTGATGATATCCTTTTTAACAACCTCATACATATGTGGATTCAACCTTCTTTGATACTCAATATTATCCTTGTGATATGGCATGAGTTGGATTTTATGAGAATAAATACCAGGAGGTATATCAGCATTAGTCCACCAAATAGATCTTTCGGACCTTTGCAACACATTAACCAAGAATTCTACTTGTCTCTCATTCAAAATTTGTTGCAAGGATAACCGGTAGCATCTCATCTCTACCAAAGGATACATACTTCAAATGCGGTGGTAGATCCTTACGCTCCAATTTTGGTTCTTTGTTAATAGACGGCCTTGCGGGTGGGGATTTGCGATTCTTCATGTCTATCTCAAATCTCTTTGGTTTTGACCGGTATTTAGATCTATCCAATGCAGGCACCGTCTCATCATAATATTCAACCCCATCACTCTCGAAGTTCATTATAATCTCTCCTAGTGACTTGACACCCAACCTCTCTTAGATTTTCACTATAGACACACTTTCAACTCTATAGGTTATCGCGTAGACCGATTTGACCCCACACTTTGCTTCATGGACATGAAAATATTGAATGTAGTGTCACACCCGGATTCTGGAATCTGAATATGACCGGCGTCATTAACCTCTCAGAGGTCGCAGACAAGCCTCTTCTTAGCTTATCGAAGTATACATAGACTTCATATAGTACTGCATAAGAGTGATATTCTAATACCTCAAACTAAACAACCATCTATTAAATATTAAACAAATGAAATGATGAATCATAATAATGATAATAGTTTACCAATCGGTAGTTGGAATGAAACGCTAGGGACTATCTCCACTAGCTATGTCTAATTTACTAAGCTATAATAATAAAGTGTAGCATCCTCGAACTCAAGAGGACCTACCAAAGTCTGGAGATTGCTAATCCAAACTGCTTCGTCGAATCTTCGATCTTCTTTAGAACCTGCGCCTATAAAAATAGTAATAATATATGGGGTTATTAAACACTTGTACTAAGTATGGGTGTATGCACATAAACACGTAAGGACTATGCATGAACAAGGAAAGCTCTTCCTAAGCAACATGTCATTTTTGGAAAGTTAAGTTACTTTCTTTCTTAATTCGTAAATCGTGAAAATATGATATGTATATGACACATTCTCATGCAATTAAGACACTCGTACTAAGTATGGGTGTATGCACATAAACACGTAAGGACTATGCATGAACAAGGAAAGCTCTTCCTAAGCAACATGTCGTTTTTGGAAAGTTAAGTTTCTTTCTTTCTTAACTCGTTAATCATGAAAATATGATATGTATATGACATGTTCTCATGCAATTAAGGCACACAACTCATTTTATATATGAACATATGACCTTGGAATCATGAAAATAATTTTAGAACAAATTAAACATACATTTATAAATTTGCTCCTTAGGCCGAGAGCTACCCTTCTCATACTTAGATTATTTTTCAGTCTTTTTCTTCTTTCTATCATGTAGTTCAATGATTTCCTTTGATCTTATGTTTCACTTACAAGTGCAATGATTCATCGTATTCCCATATCTACAATGAATAGAGTAAGAAATTCACAAAGACTAAAGAAATGATTTGGCTACCCTACTTACAAGTTAGATATCTCATTCTTCTTTGTTAAATTAGGATGAATGTATTTATAATCCAATCTTTATTGGCTATGCTCATTATTTTATTATTTGCATAATATATAGTTCTTGGGACATAATCCATACTCCATCATTGGCTCAAGCCACTAACTTGTTGTTTCTATCAAACACTAGTGATTAATGTTCTTTAAGCTCTTACTTTAATTAGTTCACTATGAACTTATGATTCTACTTCTTTGCTCTGTTGTTCACTTTGAACATGCTACTTTATTCTTTATTACTTTCTTAAAGAATTCTCTTAGCATTAACGGAAGTATATCATGCGAGCTACATGAAATCCAATGTCTCCCCCACACCGAAAAGAGGTGATTCACCGGTTAAGGTGAACCAAGTTCTTTTTCTACCCCACACCAAAAAGGGGGGTTCACCGGCTAAGGCGATACCATGTCTGTGTCTTCCCCACACCGAAAAGGGGGGTTCACGACTGTAGTGAACCGGATACTTTCCTGAGCTTTAACCGACATAGATCATGTGAGTTAAACATGAAATTCGGTGTCTCCCCCACATAGAAAAGAGGTGGAATCACCGGCCAAAGTGAAACCTATTGCCTAGCGTACTTAGGTAGAGGCGTCCACCCGCTAGTACCCCTATGCTGGCTAAACATAGTTCTAAGACTAGGAGACGTACGGAGACCCTAGTCCACCGTGGTGGTGATCTCATCTCATGAGACTTACATGTGTTGTAACAAGCTCATTTCTAGTCTATCAGTGCTAAGCTCAGATTTTTATCTTCTTATCTTTTAGAGTTTACTCACACATTATGGAAGCTTGCTTCTAGTTATGAGGTTTACTTAATTCTATGGATGACTGGTCATCCCTCTCTTTACTTGATGAATATGATCTTAAGTCTTTACTTTATTATCATGGTGCGAGTGAGACTTGTCTCATGGACTCTAGCACCCTCTTATTGGAGTATTTTTGACATAATCGATTAAGTGTATTTGAGACTTGTCTCACTTCTTTTAACAGTCGGTATTAGGTCAATTTCATAATATAATTCTAATACAGTAATGTTTATAAAACTTATGAGGTCACCATAGTTTAATTGATTATAGGAAATTTTTCCTTCAAACCTATCTTTTAATTTTATCCTAACCTTTTCAGCAAATAGAGTTGGTAAACCACTAATAAATTTTTCTTTCCAATAGTCGTGATTGTAGTCTTTCTGAATCATAACTTTGCTTATGAAAACATCTTTATACCACCTAAAATCATCTAACTTTGGACAAAATAGATTAGATAATATTTCTAAACTTCTATCATGAAAGAATTGCGGTTCACCTGTAAAGTGTTTAGCTATACTATAAATTAAGCTGGCAATAGCATCTTCTAGAATTTGATTTTCCATAGTTTATCCCCCAGGTTCAGTATTAACTATAGGGATAATAGTAGTTGCATTTACTACCTTTTCCCTATTATCTTCGGTGAGGTAGTTATCCCACAAATGTTTTAATGTACCAGTAAATCCGGCGGTAATTAAAGTAGCATCTTATTTATCGGATAAATCTTTTATTTTATATGCCGTAATAGCCATACCCACTTCATGTAATTTATTATATATTTGATGTTCTGCGAGTCCATCATTATTCCATTCCGCAATCTCACTTCCAGAATGTGAAGTATGTGATAGAAATTCATTTTCTTCATACTGCATATCCGCAAAGGAAGGTCTCTTATAATAATTCTTTTTGATGGAATAGGTAGAACCTAATTTATTAATTTCATTGTTATTATCTTTGGATAAGGTATTTATAGCCTCAGATTTTAGTTTTTCATTAAGTATTTCTATAAGTTCATCAGTAATTTCAAGTTTCTCTTGATAGTTAGGAAATTTATCTTTGGGAAGTTCAGGTAATTTAAATATTGGGTGAATTTTCAAATCTTTATTTTTACTCTTATAGGAAGAGATTGGTTTATACTTAATATCCGAATTATTATTAGCCTTTAGGATTTGATTAGATACTACGTAAAGTTGTTGATTTGTATAATTATTTTAATGTATTATTTTATTTATATCCTTATTTGTAGGATCACCTTTTGTGTCCATTGTGTCCATTTTAAAGGGTGAGGCAGTAACTATTTTATTCTCTATTGGTAAACTAATTTCTTCTAATGGGGGAATTGTAGATTCAACTACTTTATTATTTTTGGTAGTATACCATCTGTTTATAAGCATGCTTAATGACTCCTTTTGATCATCTAATTTTCCTGTACATTCATACCATTTAAAAAATTCTATATTACATTTTATTCTTTTCATATCATTAAACCATTTATTTCTAAAGGTTATTCATTCTGATAAAGAGTATCTTTGTACATACCATTCCTTTTTAATGGAATTTTCTTCACTAGTCCAAAGTATATCTAAATATTCAATATCTGGTTCCAAAGGATCATTAAATCTAATCATGCATAAAGCATCCTTAATTTCTTTACTAGGAGTCGCATTAGATTTTTTAGTTCATATTCTACTTTTGGAATGGTTTCTTAGAAATCTACCCCTTTTAATTTTTTATCTATCTCTTCTAAGGATATGTCATCTTCCTCCTTAATTATGGAGAAAGAAGGTCTACAAAAGGACATTCTTTTACTTGTAGAGAGTTGATTATAAGATTGGGATCTTACAAATTTTAAATCTATGGTTCCATTTGGAAATTGAATTACTTGGTCAATATGTGGATTCTCTTCGTTAATCTCTGGCTCCGTTATGGAGTCAAAATACCAATCATCTTTTGTTAATACATCATCCCATTTTATCATCTTTGGGACAAATGTGTTATTATCGTTATGATTTGCTTCCATGATCATGGTAACTCCTTTATTACTTATTATTTTAACCTTTGGGGCTAAGGTAGTTTTCATTAGTCTATAATATACCCTATATATTATGGCTATTTCTCTAGTATTAGCTTTACTATTCATATTTTTGGTTTTAACATTTAAAGTTAATGTATCAATTACATTTTGATCATTAATATCTATTGAATAATTGGGATAACAATTAAAGTACCGGGCCATTGGCAAGGTTACTTTGTAGTACTGCTAATAATGAATCATCAAAATTTAATAATCTATTGTCTCTTAAAAAAAGACATATGGGTACATCTAAACCCAATCTATATAATGGTTTGTCTGCTACCTGGACAAGTCCTATATGAAGAAATTTAAAATTCCTCTTATAAATATTAATATCATTGGTTGCTAATAACCTAATAGTTTCAATATTTTTATTAATAGCGATGGTAGATTCAGAAGTCTTAAAATTATAATTTCTAATAAAATCAAAGTGTCCTGTTTTATAAACCTTTTTAAAGTGTTGTTTAGGAATATTCCAATTTTGTAGATCATTTTCAATTGAAATTTTATTATATGTTGTAGATATGTTAATACTATTTAAAATATTTTGATGTGTAGGTGAGTTCATTTTAATTCAAGGGAAAATTTATCGGGGAGAAGAACACTATCCTTGGGCTTAAATGTCTACTTTAAAGATTACTACCGAAATAATAAATTCTTTATGTAGTAATTGTTGTTACCTTTTTCACTAATTTTTTTGATCTTATTCCTATAGGCTTGGAGACGGGAACACCCTCTGTGTCCGGCTCTACGACATACACAGTCTAAGATAATCCAACGGAAAGTACGAGCTTGCCAACGTCTCAACCGGAAATTATACGGTTACCCCATTTCAAGGAATAAAACTAAGAAGACAAGTGGAAGAAGAAGAACAACTACCATACTCCGAACTTACCACCCCGACCGCAACCCAAGTTTCGACGTCGTCCGCCCAAGTACTGCGTAGGAACTTAGCCGCTCCTACTTATACCCTTCCCGGTAACTTAGCTCTGATACCAATTGGGGGGACAGAGCGTGTTCCGGGACGGAATCCTAATTATATTTGGGCAGAGTAACGAAAGTGAGCAAAACACTTAAAAAACTTTAAGAAAAATTTAAACAAAGAAAAGAACAAAAGTAGTAAATAAAATTAAATTTAAAACTTTAAAGCATAAATTTAATAATTAAAACAAGTAGAGAACACTTACAATAAAAACTTTTTTATTGATAGGGAAAGAGAGAGAAAGTGGAAATGGAAAAGATGGGGAAAATGGACAGAATTGTAGAGAGGTTTTTTAAAGTCGTGTGATTTTGAATGCCTCTTACTAGTACAAGTTGAAAGCCTTAAATAGGCCTCAGAAGAGCTGATTAATCTAACTTATTATGTTATCTATTTTACATGTGTGCATACACTAATACACATTATTCATTTTACACGTAACTACAACCTACTAAAAATAACTGATGATAATCGTACGTGGCTTGGAATAAATGCCACGTTAGCTGAAACTACTTACGTAGCCTTCACTGCATGTTTATCTTCTTTTGCTGAAATTTTATCTTCAAAGCGTATCATGTTATCTTGTCTTCTTGTTACTTTGTGGCTTTATTCCTATGGGGTCCACATATTGGTGGAATTGTTGACATAGTGAATAAGCTTGATCTGTCCAAATGCTGATTTTTATAATTGTCTTGAAACTTGTATATCATATATTTGCATGTAGGGTCCACTCTTGAATATTTCTTTTCTTGATATATCTCAAAGTGATAGCAAAGTTTGCTGGCACTCTCTTTTTATTAAGAAAGTAATTTTGTGCTATTTTTGTTGCAATAATATCTGATAATTCGTATTTTAATTTCGCATCAGTGTTGAGGTTTTAATGAGGTTTCCTTGAACCTTCTTTTTAATCTTTCTTTGGAATTGTCATAATTCCTTCGGATGATGATCTTGACATTATTAGGGAGAGCTAATTCATGAATTTTAACTGTCTTGATTAAATATGTGATCCTTCAAAAGAATTTGTAAATTGCCTTTGATGTTGAGTTGATAATATCTGTTGATTTTCTTAAATATTTGCTAAATTTGAATGTATCTTTTAACAGAAACTTATAATACCTCCGGATCTTGCGGGGATCTTCCATCTCCACATAATTAATTTTTTGGTGTAGCAGAGCTTTCATAATTTTCATATTTGATGTGGTATTTGACAGTACCCATAACATTTGTTGACCTTTATTTCTTTCGGAGCAATCTCAGATTTAACAATCTTCACCTTGTGACTTGAAAAAAATGGTCTTTTCATTTTGGTTATTCCTGGTATCATTAATTCCCTGGAGAATTCCTTTAAAGTTTTTGGGAGATTGTTTCTTTTTATAAAATAAAATTTTATGGAAAATATATGGCTGCGTTGCAGTCATTGTTTATTTATTGAAAGAGGGTAATTCCTAGTGCTAAAAAATCTAGGAGGAGGAGAAGGTTTAGTAACTTTTATTGTAAAACTCTCTTGATGAAAAAGTGAATTTATTTGAAAGATATTTTTATCTTAAGAAATTACTTTCATCTTTTGACATAGTATTTAGGTAAGAGAAGACGAGATTTTCTTCCTAGCACTCTGGTATGGATGCAATCTAAATGAGAGGTATAAGGCTTTATTTGAGTGATGAAAGTAATACCTAATATAATTTCTTCATTTATGTCTTTGGTTATCATGAAATCATTTATGAAAGCAATTCCATTATTGCATATGTAAGCGTTTTTGAGTTTATAATTTATTTTAAGCTTTTCTCCTGTTGCGGAGAATTAACATGTAGTGCCTTTGTCTAAATATTTATGAGGAATTAATCCTTCAATAATGCAATTTTGATCTGTGCCTGTATCAAATAATGCAATTTTATGAATGATATAATTTTTATCTATAACTAATGTAATGGGTATGTGGTAGCTTTGTGGTCGAATGACCGTAATTGTATTAATTCCTAATTTCGAAAGAGGTTCAACGAGAGACTCTACTTCTTTTGAAGTTTCTCCTGCTTCTGATTTACATTCCTCCCGTTCTTGTTTGGGGGTAGATTTTTAAATGTTTTATTAGTAACTGACTCAATTTCTAAAGTGTGGAGTCTCTGCTTAATTTCATTTATGTCATCTCTTATTTGTACTAATTCGGCCTAAATACTTTGTAGAGTTCTTTCAGGTTTAATTGGTTGCTTAAATTTATTTAAATTACTTGTCATATTAAAGGGCTTAATAGTCCTATTATCCGGTTGTTTATCAAGAACTAAATCTCTTAAGGCGATTAAGTATTTTTTTTTAAATCGGGATCCTCAATATAATTTATCATATCAAAAAATGTTTCTTTACTACTAGTGATGACATTAATGGAATGATTCTTGCAGGTGCAAATTGCACTGCTGCTTTCACAAGAGTCTGATGACTTACTATCATCAGAATCGTACGCTATATTTAGTTGATCTTCATCGCTAAGATTTTCATCGGAGGAGGAGTTGTTTCTATTATTTTCTAGGATAGAATACAACTTATTTTTCACTTCTTCTTCTATTTCTAACATATTAATTTTGTCTTTCTTTTTATTAGTGGCTAGACAGTCTTTGGCTCGATGCCCCGTTTTTCCACAGCCCCAACACCGTTCAGTGTTGTTTGGTTTAAATCTATTTTTACTAGGGTCATGGTTGAGCCTTTTTTGTAATGACGGGATTTTAATGATTTATTGTCATTCTTATGGCTTCTTTTAATTCTCTTATAAGCCTCTTTTGATGGGGTAGATATGTTAATATAACCGAAGACTTCACAAAAATTTCCTAGTTCCTTTTGTGATAATTTATTATCCTTTTTTATTTGATTTTTAAGTTTCATATTTGTACATAATTCTAATCCAGTAATGTTTATAAAACTTATGATGTCACCATAGGTTAATTGATTATAGGAAATTTTTCCTTCAAACCTATCTTTTAATTTTATCCTAACCTTTTGAGCAAATAGAGTTGGTAAACCACTAATAAATTTTTCATTCCAATAGTCCTGATTGCAGTCTTTGCGAATCATAACTTTGTTTATGAAAACATCGTCATACCACCTAAAATCATCTAACTTTGGACAAGATAGATTAGATAATATTTCTAAACTTCTATCTTGAAAGAACTGCGGTTCACCTATAAAGTGTTTAGCTATACTAAAAATTAAGCTGGCAGTAGCATCTTTTAGAATTTGATTTTTCTATAGTTTGCCCCCCAGGTTCAGTTTTAACTATAGGGATAATAGTAGTTGCATTTAGTACCTTTTCCCTATTATCTTCGGTGAGGTGTCCACCAATTTTTTAATGTGCCAGTAAATCCGGCGATAATTAAAGTAGCATCTTATTTATCGGATAAATTTTTTATTTTATATGCCGTAACGGCCATACCCATTTCATGTAATTTATTATATATTTGATGTTGTGCAAGTCCATCAATATTCCATTCCGCAATCTCACTACCAGAATATGAAGTATGTGATAAAAATTCATTTTCTTCATATTGCATATCCGGAAAGGAAGGTCTCTTATAATAATTCTTTTTGATGGAATAGGTAGAACCTAATTTATTAATTTCATTGTTATTATCTTTGGATAAGGTATTTATAGCCTTAGATTTTAGTTATTCATTAATTATTCCTATAAGTTCATCAGTAATTTCAAGTTTCTCTTGAAAGTTAGGAAATTTATATTTGGGAAGTTCAGGTAATTTAAATATTGGGTGATTTTTCAAATCCTTATTTTTACTCTTATACGAAGAGATTTATTTATCCTTAATATCCGAATTATAATTAGCCTTTAGGATTTAATTAGATACTACGTAAAGTAGTTAATTTGTATAATTATTTTGTTGTATTATTTTATTTATATCCTTATTTGTAGGATCACCTTTTGTGTCCATTATGTCTATTTCAAAGGGTGAGGCAGTTATTCTCTATTGGTAAACTAATTTCTTTTAATGGGGGAATTGTAGATTCAACTACTTTATTGTTTTTGGTAGTATACCATTTGTTTACAAGCATGCTTAATGACTCCTTTTGATCATCTAATTTTCCTGTACATTCAAACCATTTAAAAAATTCTATATTACATTTTATTCTTTTCGTATCACTAAACCATTTATTTCTAAAGGTTATTCTTTCTCATAAAGAGTATCTTTGCACATACCATTCCTTTTTCATGGAATTTTCTTCACTAGTCCAAAGTTTATCTAAATATTCAATAGCTGGTTCAAAAGGTTCATTAAATCTATTCATGCATAAAGCATCCTTAATTTCTTTACTAGAAGTCAGTTTATATTTTTTTAGTTCATATTCTACTTTTGGAATGGTTTCTGAAAAATCTACCCCTTTTAGTTTTTTATCTATCTCTTCTAAGGATATGTCATCTTCCTCCTTAGTTATGGAGAAAGAAGGTCTAGAAAAGGATATTCTTTTACTTGTAGAGATTTGACTATAAGATTGGGATCTTACAAATTTTAAATCTCTGAATCAATCTAGAAATTGAATTACGTGGTCAATATGTGGATTCTCTTCTTTAATCTCTGGCTCCATTATGGAGTCAAAATGCCAATAATATTTTGTTAATACATCATCCCATTTTATCATCTTTGGGACAAATGTGTTATTATGGTTATGATTTGCTTCAATGAGCATGGTAACTCCTTTATTACTTATTATTTTAGCCAGGGGCTAAGGTATTTTTCATTAGTCTATAATATACCCTATATATTATGGCTATTTCTCTAGTATTAGTTTTAATATTCATATTTTTGGTTTTAACATTTAAAGTTAATGTATCAATTACATTTTGATCATTAATATCTATTGAATAATTGGGATAACAATTGAAGTATATCGGACCATTGGCAAGGTTACTTTGTAGTACTGCTAATAATAAATCAACAAAATTTAATAATCTATTGTTTCTTAAAAGAAGACATATGGGTACATCTAAACCCAATCTATATAATGGTTTGACTGCTACCTGGACAAGTCCTATGTGAAGAAATTTATAATTCCTCTTAAATCTATTAATAACTAATAGTTTCAATATTTTTATTAATAGCGATGGTAGACTCAGACGTCTTAATGTTATAATTTCTAATAAAATCAAAGTGCACTATTTATAAACCTTTTTGAAGTGTTCTTTAGGAAAATTCCAATTTTGTAGATCATTTTCAATTTTTGCAATTTTATTAGAGGTTGTATAGATGTTAATACTATTTAATATATTTTGATGTGTAGGTGAATTTATTTTAATTCAAGGGAAAATTTAGCGGGGAGAAGAACACTATCATTGAGCTTAAATGTCTACTTTAAAGATTACTACCGGAATAATAAATTCTTTGTGTAGTAATTGTTGTTACCTTTTTCTCTAATTTTCTTTGATCTTATTCCTATAGGCTTGGCGACGGGAACACCCTACGGGTCCGGCTCTACGACACACACAGTCTAAGCTAATCCAACGGAAAGTACGGGCTTGCCAACATCTCAGCCGGGAATTACACGGTTACCCCACTTCAAGGAATAAAACTAAGAAGACAAGTGGAAGAACAACAATAACTACCAAACTCCGAACTTACCATCCGACCGCAACCTAAGTTTCGACGCCGTCCGCCCAAGGATAGCGTAGGTACTTAGCCGCTCCTACTCATACCCTTCCCGGCCAACTTGGCTCTAATACCAATTAGGGTTAGGGTTAGGGTTTAGTTTTTTTTAGATTTTAGGTTTTGTGGCTTAGGATTTAAGGTGTAAAATCTATGGTAGGGTTAGGGTTAGGGTTAGGGTTTAGGTTGTTTTTTAGGTTTTAGGGTCTGGGTTAAGGATTTGAGTTTTAATATCTATTGTTTAGTGTTTAATTTTAGGGTTTTTGTATTTTGGGCTTTTTATTTAGGGTTTAGGATTCAGGGTTAGGGTTAAGGATAAGTTTAGGATTAGGGTTCGTTTTAGAGATAGGGTTAGGGTTAGGGTTTAGGGGGTTTTCGGTTTTAGGTTTTGGGTTTAGGATTTTTGGTTTAAAATCAATGGTTTAGTGTTTAATGTTTGGCTTTTGTTATTTTGGGCTTGTGGTTTCGGATTAATAGTTTTGGGTTAGGGTTAGGGTTAAAGTTAGGATTAGGGTTTGGGTTAGGGTAAGGATTAGGGTTTAGATTTTTTTTAGGTTTTAAGGTTTGTGGTTTAGGATTTGAGGTTTAAAATCTATGGTTTACTGTTTAATATTTGGGTTTTCGTATTTTGGACTTAGGGTTTATTTTTTGGACTTATTTTTTTATTTTGGACTTAGGGTTTAGGTTTAGGGTTTAAGGTTAGAGTTAGGGTTAGGGTTATGTTAGGTTTTTTTTTAGGTTTTTTGGATTTAGGGTTTAGGATTTGAGGTTTAATATCAATGGATTAGTGTTTAATGTTTGGGTTTTGGTATTATTGGCTTGGGTTTTAGGGTTTATGGTAGGGTTAGGGTTAGTTTAATGTTAGGGTTAGGGTAAGGTTTTAGGTTGTTTTTTTGGTTTTAGGGTTCGTGGTTAAGGATTTGAGTTGTAATATCTATGGTTTAGTGTTTAATGTTAGGGTTTTGGTTCTTTTGGGCTTTGGGTTTAGTTTTAGAGTTTAGGGTTAGGATTAAGGATAGGGATATGGTTAATGGTTAGGGTTAGGTATAGCGTTCGTGTTAGAGTTAAGGTTTTTTTAGGTTTTATGTTTTGGGGTTTAGGATTTCTGGTTAAAAATCTATGGTTTAGTGTTTAATGTTTGAATTTTTTGTATTTTGGTCTTGGGGTTTTGAGTTAATGGTTTAGGCTTAGGGATTGGGTTAAGGTTAGGGTTAGGGTTAGGGTTAGGGTTTAGGTTTTTTTAAGATTTTAGGGTTTGTGGTTTATGATTTAGGTGTAAAATCTATGGTTTAATGTGTAATGTTCGGGTTTTCGTATTTTTGACTTGGGGTTCTTTTTGGACTTAGGATTTAAGGTTTAGGGTTAGGGTTACGATTAGGTTAGGGTGTAGATTTTTTTTAAGGTTTTATGGTTCAGAGATTAGCATTTGATGTTTAAAATCTATGGTTTAGTATTTAAGGTTTGGCATTTGGTATATTGGGATTAGGGTTTCGAGTTTATGGTTTAGGGTTAGGGTTAGGGTTAAGGTTAGTGTTAGGGTTACGTTTTTTTTTTATGTTTTTTGGTTTAGGGTTTTCGATTTGAGGTTTAATATCAAAGGTTTAGTATTTAATGTTTGGGTATTCATATTTTGGGCTTGGAGTTTAGGGTTTATGGTAGGGTTAGGGTTAGGGTTAATGTTAGGGTTTAGGTTTTTTTTTTAAGTTCTAGTGTTTGGGGTTAAGGATTTGAGTTGTAATATCTAGTTTAGTGTTTAATGTTAGGGTGTTGGTATTTTAGGTTTAGGGTTTAAGGTTTAGAGTTAGGGTTTAAGATATGGATAGGGTTAGGGTTAGGGTTTAGGGTTAGGATTAAGGATAGATTTAGGGTTAGAGTTCCTTTTAGGGATAGGGTTAGGGTTAGGGTTTAGGGTTTTCTTTAGGTTTTAGGTTTTTGGGTTTAGGATTTTTGGTTTAAAATTTATGATTTATTGTTTAATGTTTTTGTTTTGGTATTTTGGGCTTGGGATTTCGGGTTAAGAGATTAGGGTTATGGTTAGGGTAAGGGTTAGGGTTAGGGTTAGGGTTTAGGTTTTTTTAGCTTGTAGGGTTTGTGGTTTAGGATTTGAGGTTAAAACCTATGGTTTAGTGTTTAATGTTTGGGTTTCCATATTTTTGACTTAGGGTTTTTTTTAGACTTTTCTTTTGGACTTAGGATTTAAGGTTTAGGATTAGGGTTAGGGTTCGGATTAAGGTTAGGGTGTAGATCTTTTTTTAGGCTTTATGGTTTAGGGTTTAGCATTTGTGGTTTAAAATCTATGGTTTAGTATCTAATGTTTGAGTTTTGGTATTTTAAGGTTAGGGTTTCCGATTTATGGTTAAGGTTTGGTTTTTTTTTTTTTTATGTTTTAGAGTTTGTGGTTTAGGATTTGAGGTTTAAAATATATGGTTTAGTGTTTAATGTTTTGGTTTTTGTATTTTGGACTTGGGATTTTTTTGGTCTTAGGGTTTAGGTTTTAAGGTTTAGGGTAAGGGTTAGGGTGTAGTTTTGTTTTTTTTTTTGGTATTTTGGGCTTGGGGTTTAGGGTTTATGATATGGTTAGGGTTAGGGTTTATGTTAGGGTTAGGGTTAGGGTTTAGGTTATTTTTTAGGTATTAGAGTTTTGGGTTAAGGATTTGAGTTATAACATTAATGATTTAGTGTTTAATGTTTGGGTTTTGGTATTTTTAGCTTGTAGTTTCGGGTTAATGGTTTAAGGCTAGGATTAGGGTTAAGGTTAGGGTTATGGTTGATTTTTTTTAGGTTTTAGGGTTTGTGTTTTAGAATTTGAGGTTTAAAATCTATGGTATAGTGTTTAATGTTAGGGTTTTCATATTTTGGACTTAGAGTTTTTTTTGGACTTCTTTTTTTTCGAACTTAGGGTTTAGCGTTTAGGGTTTAGGGTTAAGAGTTAGGGTTAGGGTAAGGGTTAGGGTCTATGTTTTTTAGGTTTTTTGTTTCAGGGTTTAGCATTTTTGACGTTTAAAATCTATGGTTAAGTATTTAATATTTGAGTTTTAGTATTTTGGGCTTAGGGTTTCGGGTTTATTGTTTAGGGTTAGGGTTAGAGTTAAGGTTAGGGCTAGGGTTAAGGTTAGGGTTTTGTGTTTTTTCAGATTTTTTGGTTTAGGGTTTAGGATTTGAGGTTTAATATCAATAATTTAGTGTTTAATGTTTGGATTTTGGTATTTTGGGCTTGGGGTTTAGGGTTTATGGTAGGATTAGGGTAAGGGTTAATGTTACAGTTAGGGTAAGGGTTTAGGTAATTTTTTAAGTTTTAGGGTTTGGGGTTATAGATTTGAGTTGTAATATCTATGGTTTAGTATTTAATGCTTGTTTTTGGTATTTTGTGCTTTGGATTTAGGGTTTAGGGTTTAGGACAGGGTTAGGGTTAGGGTTAGGGTTAGGAATAGGGTTTAGTTTTTTTTTAGGTATTAGGGTTTAGGAAGTTTTGTTTAAAATCGATGGTTTAGTGTTTAATGTTTAGGTTTTCCTATTTTGGACTTAGGGTACTTATTTTATTTTGACTTTTTTGTGGAATTACGGTTTCAAGTTTTGGGTTAGGGTGTAGGTTTTTATTTTAGGTTTTATTGTTCGGGATTTAGCATTTGAGGTTTAAAATCTATGGTTTGGTATTTAATGTTTGGGTTTTGGTTTTTGGGCTTTTTTTTTTTTTTTTGGGCTTCATGGGTAAGGGGCTGAGCAGCACCCCCAGGCCTTAACATTAATAAATAAAACAAAATACAAAAGAGGGGGACATAAACCTAACCTCCAACTTACGGTGGTTCAGACTCAACTTTCCAAAAGAGGAAATCAACTCCTCCCCGTACATCAAGGATGAAACCAAAATACTAAGCACCGAAGGAGAGGACTCCTCTCATTACAAAGTATGTAGGAAGCATAAACGAGGGAGACTCTCCCTTTACAAGGTATAATAAAACTAAGCTAACTATTAAAATAGCTATCGTTGGCAAGCTGCAAGGCCGCTTAAGGTGGTTCCCTAATTCTTCTGGTCTTCCTTCTTCTAAAGCTAGGCATCTCGAGTAAATCCAGCTGATAGTATGATTTTGCTTCCTTAGGCATATGCTGGCTGCTGAAGTATATCTGTGGACTGGTTGTCATGTGACTGTGTTTTGAAAGAGCATCAGCCACCCAATTTGCTTCTCTAAATATATGTACGCATTTGAATTGCTGAGTCTGAGAGATGAGATCTTGCAATCTTCCCAACTGTGTGATGATACTCCATTGAGGAGCTGTCTTCTTTAAAATCCAATGTACTACTAGTTGAGAATCAAGCTCCAAAATTATGTTTCTATATCCCAGTTCAAGTGCCCAAGTCAAACCAAATATTGCTGGCTCTATTTCCGCTTTGTTGTTTGTTCCTTCTCCAAGGGGTGTTGTGAAAGCCATCACTAATTTACCATTTTTATCTCTCAAAATACCGCCAGCTCCCAACCTGCCAGGATTAGTGGTTGCGCTGCCATCGGTGTTTACTTTGAGCCATTGGTCGGGAGGTTTAAGCCATGCTACCAAACTCACTTTGATGTCATGCACACACTTTTCACATTTTTGAATTAAATCTGTCCATTTTGCAGGCCACTGAAGCTGAGGGAAGGCTGTGGAAAGCATTTTGTAGTTATCCTTGTAGATGGCATATTTGACCCTACTGATATTGGTTGTCTTGCCTCCATATTTAGCTGCGCACCTGTTCTTCAATAAGTTCCAACAAATGAAAATTGGGGTCGCTTGCAAAATTAATCTGTGGGCTGCATTCTTCGGTGTGGCAGTCCACCACTGCTTGAGCAGTGAGTGCAGGTCAGTCTGTTCTGGCCGCATCCCTGCAGTGGCTGCAAAGCTGGTCCATATGTTGATTGCGAAGTTCCCTTTGTTGAAGATATGCTCAATGCAATCCATACCTGCCCTGTCAAAACAACACACACACTTTGATGGCTCAATGCCAAAACTAGTTAGTTTGTCGTTAGTAGGGAGTTTATACCTAAGGGTTCTCCATAGTAAAAATGAAATCTTAAAGGGAATGTATTTATGCCATAAAAGAGAGTTAAAGTGATGTTTAGCTCTCTTTTCCCGGATTGCCTCCCAGGCTGATGAACAGCTGAATGCTCCATGAGTGTTGAGTTTCCAAACTGGCTGATCTAGAAGATGCTGTTGAGGTGAAATTTCTGTAACTAGTATGTTGGAGAGTTGACTGGCAGGTGCCTCCTCCAACAGCTTGCTCCAATTCCAACTCCCCTCCTCCCAAAATTCAGCAACTGTGGAGTTGTTGAATCTATTACTGGTGGTGGAGAAGTTTGCAAGAGGTCCACTACCGAGCCAATTGTCCCACCAGAAGGAACAATTCCCAGCTTGGAGCTTCCATTGAATATGTTATTCCACCTGCTCTCTATTCATCAGCATATGTTTCCAGGTCAAAGAATCACCTGTATCCCCTTTTTTGCTAACAGGGTTGGATCTTTGGCAATATTTAGCTTTTAAGAAATCACCCCACAGAGTGTGTTTGGTTCTAAAGATCCACCACTGTTTGAATTGAAAGGCCCTGCAAGTATCATGTAAGTTCCTCATTCCCACCCCCCTTCATCATAGGGGTAACTTAGATTTTTCCATGAAGCCCAGTGGTACCTCTTCCTATCGCTCTTCCATCCCCAGAAAAAATCAGCTATAAGCATTTGGATTTGCTTAAGTATTGTCACTGGAGGTGTTACCGCAGATAGAAGGTGAATAGGAAGAGCTTGAAGAACATGTTTAGTGAGAATAGCCTTGCCTCCATAGCTAAGTTGTTTGGTTTACCAACCTGTAATTCTACCAACAACCTTGTTAACAAGATCAGAAAAATAAACATTTCTAGGCCTGCCAACAAATAAGGGGCATCCTAGGTAAGTAATAGGACCCTGTTTTTGTTTGAACCCTGTAAGCCTCTTAATTCTATCTCTAGTGCTATTAAAAGTATTAGAGTGTAGCATAAAGTGACTTTTATCACCATTAATGAGTTGTCCAGAAGTGATCTCATAATCCTTTAAAGTTGCCATTAACAGTTTTAAGGTTTTGTACCTTCCAAAAGAAAACAGAATTATGTCATCAGCAAAACTCAAATGGTTCACTTGGGGTCCCCTCATTTCCATGAAGAAACCATTATAATCCGGGTGATTATGTAACCTGTTGAGAGATCTTGAAAGTACCTCAGCACCTAAAATAAATAGGGCCGGAGAAAGAGGATCACCTTGCTTGAGACCCCTAGTGGAGTTGAAGAAACCATACCTATTACCATTCACAATGATTGAGTACCAATTGTTAGCCATGATTCTCCACACCATATCAATGAACACCTCATCAAACCCCATTTTTCTTAGAACAAAGCAAATATATGACCATGAGACTCTGTCATAAGCTTTTGCCATGTCTAGTTTAATAATGACATTACTTCCAATGTTGGGTTTCTTGATTTGGTGAATGATTTCCTGAGCTAACATGATGTTTTCAGAGATGCTTCTTCCTTTCACAAAACCGGACTTATTGGGAGAAATTAAAGAGGGGAGGATAGGGCTTAGTCTGTTACTCACTAATTTGGAAATTATTTTACTAGTGAAGTTACTTAGACTTATAGGCCTAAACTCAGTAAACTTGTTTGGATTATTTACTTTGGGGAGCAGCACAATACAAGAATGGGAGAAATATTTAGGAATCATTTGTCCACTGAAAAACGCCTGAATCACCCCAATTAGATCATGCTTGATAATGTGTCAGTACTTCTGAAAGAAATACCCATTCATGCCATCAGGACCTGCTGCAGAATTAGAGTTCATAGCAAAAACCACCTCCTTCTGTTCATTCATATCTGGAACATTGGAAAGATGAATATTCTGATCATGACTCACCATCCTTGGAATACACTCCAAGGTGTGTTCATTAATAAGCTTTTCCTCACCTGTGAATATAGATTTGAAATGGTCACAAGCAGCTTGAGCAATGTTATCCTCACCTTGAATCCAATCCCCATTTTCAGTGACAATTTTGTGCACAAAAAGTTTCCTTCTCCTTCCCCTTATAATAGAATGGAAATATTTGGAGTTGGTGTCACCTTCCTTGAACCATTGGAGCTGGGTTTTTTGTTTCAAGATAGTATCCTCCAACTTGAGGAACTTAATATATTTAGCATTGATTTCATGAAGATCACTCCTATGTGAGTCACTTTGGTCAAGGATGTATTCCTCTTCAGCTTTGTGCGCTTGTTCCTAATACATCCTTACTTTTTGAAAAATATCACCAAATTCCTTTCTTGACCAAGTACTAAGAGTATTTGATAATCTTTTCATTTTCTGGTGGAATTTCCACATGCCATTACCTTCTACATCCTTATCCCAACAAGTTTTCACAATTTCCATGAAGTGAGGGTTATCAACCCAACAATTAAGGAATTTGAAATACTTGATGTGATCAGAGTTTGTGGAAACCATTTCCATGAGCAGAGGACAATGATCTGACCCAGTGGAAGACAAGTGAGTAATGGTGGTTTGAGGCATCTTTTCTAACCATGAATCATTAACGAGAGCCCTATCAAGCCTCTTCCAGATTCTGTGATTGATACCCCTCTTATTTGACCAAGTGAATTTGTGCCCACTGAACCCAATATCCAAGAGTCCACATGCTTCAATAATAGCAATAAAATCCATGCTCTTCCTCATATTGTAAGGCACTCCGCCCAGTTTTTCATCTACATCTGTTATAACATTATAATCTCCAACTGCACACCAAGGTTTGGTGTTCACTGTGGCCTGCTGAAGCATCTTGTCCCAAAGAGGTCTCCTGAGGTGATCCTTGCATTTTGCATAGACAAACGTACTAGTAAATTGGTATTGTAATTCATTGTGTTTCATGTCACAAGTGATTTGCTGTTCATCTTCATCAAGAATATTACAGTCAATATCGCTGCTCCAAAAAACCCAAATCTTACCATTACAATTACTAGTGGCATTGTCCATGTTTAATTGAATTTTGAAGTTTTTTACATGAACACTATTAGAGAAAGGTTCCAAAATGGTAATAACAGATAACTGGTAAAGCTTTCTGAGCATCTTTAATCTCTCTAACACTCCCTGAGTGTTGATCCCTCTCACATTCCATATAAGTGTACAAATCATTTAGAGGATCTAGAGAAGAAGAGCCTAGTGTTAGGTCTGCCAGCAGTGACAGTAATGACATCCTGCTTTTTGAACTGGGGTTTGTCATGTTTGAACCCTCTTGGAGATAATCCCTGAGTTTGTGTTGCCTGTTGAAGCTCCTCTTCTAGGGCCTGGTCCTTATGAGAGCTAAGTGCCTTGAAAGGATCCTCCCTAGTCTCATCATCCTCTTCAGGTTCTTCTAGGGATTGATTATCTTTATCCAGATCATCCTCAGAGTTATCAACTGCATACTCATCAAAAGGAGGAACAGTATTCATCTTGCAAACTTGCTGTCTTATATCCGGAGGTTCAGCTGATGAAGGTGTCATGTACTGGTCCTGTAGAGGTAGAATATCCATCCCTTGATTGTCATCCACCATTACAGATTTTTTACATGAATCATCCCTCCTCCCTTGTTCCAGCTCATTTTCTTTGTCTTGCAGCCTGGTTACTCTTCTTTTTGCAGCATCTCTTTTTTGTTTGCTTGGTTTGTTTTTACTCTTAGGGGTGTTGCCTTAAGTATTGTCACTTGGTTCCCTTTTATCTTTTTCTTTCCTTTTTTCATTTTGTTGTTTCTCTTGATTTTCCAAAACAGCCTGTTCCCTGTTATTACTGTGTAGATTTTGTTGCTGCCTCTGTTGTTGAACCTCTTGTTGTTGACTGTCTTTGTTATAAATATAGGCTCAAAGGTCAGGACTATGGTCAATATCCAACCCCTCATGCAGAACATGAGGCAGATTCCCCCCTTTGGTAACCCCTTCCTGCAAATTAGTGGTTTTCTCCTGACATCCCCCTTCCACACCTCCAATATCTTCATCAGCTAAACCAGCATCAATATCAATTATTTTGGGGGGTTGGGGTTTTGGGAGCATTGAGTCAATACCTGTGCTCTTGTAGTTGCTATTTTCAGTAGCATGCTGCTCCCTGATTGCATTCTGTCCAGCTTGTTGTTCTTCCTGTTGTCCCTGCATTTCAAAGGTAGAAAAAATATTTTGAATTGGAAGATTGGATATACCTGCAGTTACCTGTTCTTGTTGCTGATTTCCACTGTTTCTATGCATTGGAGGAGAGGCTGGTCTCCAAACAGTTTTGGAGTTGGCTTGATCCTAACTTTTTTGGTGCCTCTTCTTTTGTGTTTGCCACTGTTCTTCTTGTATCTCTGAATGCTACTTCTGTTCTTCTTGCCTGTGAGTGGTTTTTCTTTGTTGTTGGCCTGTCATTTGTGTTCTTGGTTGATCTTGATCATCCTCTTTTCCAGTTCTTCCCTTTTGGTTTTTGTTTTGTTGAATTGATGATTTTGTTGCATCCTCCATTGCTCTCTTTCCCTGTTCTTGTAGCTTATCAGAACCCTCTTTTTCCTTACTGTTTTTGTTCATTTCCAGTTCCTTTCTTTTCTTGATCTCCTCATCCCTTCTTTTGATTGTGCACTCTTCATCCTTGTGGCCTTGGTGTTTACAGTAGAAGCAGTAACTTGGGATCCCCTCATATTCAACTTTTAACCATCTTCCTTTGTTGGGGTTTGAGTGTTTGAATCCCATCCAGACATGAGAGGGTCTTTCCTTAGTAAGATCCACCTGGACCTTGACTCTAGTGGTACTTCCTCTAGTTCTTTGTGAGGTTGGTGAGTCCAAGAACAGCACCTTCCCAATACTCTCGAAAATTGTTGATAGAAAAACTTTGTTGTAGCAGTGCCAGGGGAGGCCTGGAATAGACACCCATATAGGAAATATAGGTGTTTCCTCATCAGGTGTAAAATCAGGGGTCCAAGCTTGGATTCTCATAGCCTGTCCTTCAATGTTCATTTTCAGCTTTGTCCAAACAGTTTGGTAGTCAAGTTCATTGTCTAGATCAATGTAAACATGCCTAGAGTTGAAATGTGTGATCTTAACACCCCCCATCAGCTGAGTTTGTAAAATGAAGCTCTTTCTTACTTGCTCCATTCTAGGCATTGAATTAGTAAATTTGCCCACAAGAGTATATTTGCAAATCTCAGCCAGCTTAACATAATAATCATTTCCATCAATGAGTACAGCAGGGAAACCTTGTTTAGTAGTATGGACAGGTTCATTCAATACAATAGGAGTTTCATTTTTGGCCTGATTATACCTCAACCTAGCAGCAAAGGACTGGACGACAGTGTAGGGAGCAGGTTCTGAGTTTTGGTTATTTTTGGGGTTGCTGATAGGCTGTTGACCTTGCTGCTGATTAATAGGCTGTCTAGTAGTTACATGAACATCCAGACCACCATGTTTATTATTTCTATCATTTTGGGAAGTAGGTTCATACCTTGAATAATTATTGGAGATTTTGGGAAAATTGTTGTGATACTCCTCATTTGCTCTATTGATTTGATCATCAGAATTACCTCCTCCCTGTTTGTAGGTCTGCTTGGCTTGCTCAGGTTGCTTCCCATGACTCCCTTGGCCCTGTTTTGAGCTTTGTTTGTCTCCTACAACCTTCCTTTGTTCCTTTGAATTTTGGTGCTCCTGCTTGTGTGGTTGATCAGAGTTTCCTTTACTTTTTCCTGCCTTTGATCCTCTGCTTTTCTTTCCTTTTCTCCATTATCCTCTTTGTTATACGCCTTCTGTGGATTACCTGCATTAAAATTAGGAGTTATATGTGATGAATTATCTGTCATAGCAAAAGAGAACCTGGAAGTTTCATTTGTTGAGCTTGCTGAAAGTGTCCCCCTGCTCATCATGTTATTTCCCTGCTGCCCAGTCGACTTCTCCTTATGCTGAGTGTTGTTTTCATTGATCATTGTTGTTGTTTCCATTGCTTGGGAAACAACAACATTGATGTATTGTTTATCCCTCTGAGCACTATTTGATGTTTCCCCAGCATTTTGGTGTTTTCCCTGTTGAGCATTGGATTGAAGATCATTGGATATTACTTGATAATTGTTGTTATTGATTCCCTTGTTAAGCTGGTTGATAGTATCTGTTGATTGAATGTTTTGGGCCTGAGAAACAGTCTCTTTCAGTGAGCTTCCATGAATTCCAGCAGTTTGAGCTTTGTCTTCACCAGAGTTCTTCCCGCCGGCGCTTTCTGCGTCCATTTCAGTCGAAATTTGGGTGACATGGACCTCATCATTGGGAGAACAAACCCCAGTGGTCAATTCCAAATGAATTGGACTCGAAGACACTCGAATATGAGTTCGCAAATTCGGTGGCACACTCGCGACTCCATCTGATTTTGCTTGTCGATTCAGACCAATTGGGACGATGGAATTGCCTGATTTTTGGATATGTGGTAGATCTTGATGTGGCATCTCCATCTCCATTATCCTTTCTTCTCGATTCCACCCAGAGATTCCTTGGGAAATATTTTTGCGATTTTCATCGAACTCCTCTTCCGAAGTCGCAGTTCTCATCGCATCTTTCTCCTGCGATTTCGAGGCGTTTTGAGCTTGTTCTTGGGGCATGTCATTGATTAATATTAATTCATTTCCATGCCGCTCGTTCTGGTTTTGGTCCGGTGGCCATTTGACAACTGCCGGCGGTTCACGCGCCATTGATGTGCTGGCAGTTACTGTAGCAGTTATGAGAGAGAAGAGAGAGTTTGTATTTTGGGGTTTTGGGTTTGGTTTTTGGGCTTAGGGTTTTGGATTTATGGTTTAGGGTTAGGGTTTTGGTTTTTATTAGGTTTTTGGGTTTAGGGTTTAGGATTTGATGTTTAAAATGAATGGTTTAGTGTTTAATATTTGGGTTTTGATATTTTGGTCTTGGGTTTAGGGCTTATGGTAGGGTTAAGGTTAGGTTCAATGTTAGGGTTAGGGTTAGGGTTTAGGTTGTTTTTAGGTTTTAGGGTTTGGGGTTAAGGATATGGTTGTAATATCTATTGTTTAGTGTTTAGTTTTATGTTTTCTGTTTTTTGGCTTCGGGTTTAGGGTTAGGGTTAACGGTTAGGATTCGGGTTCGTGTTAGGGATAGGGATAGGGTTAGGGTTTAGTGTTTTTTTAGGTTTTAGGTTTTGGGGTTTAGTATAATTGGTTTAAAATCTATGGTTTAGTGTATAATGTTTGGACTTAGGGTCTAGGGTTAGGGTGTAGGTTTTTTATGGTTTAGGGTTAAGAATTTGAGGTTTAAAATCTATGGTTTAGTATTTAGTGTTTGGGTTTCTATATTTTAAGCTTAGGGTTTTGGGTTAATGGCTTAGGGTTAGGGTTAGGGTTAAGGTTAGTGTTAGGGTTATGATTATTATTTTTTATGTTTTTTGGTTTAGGGCTTTGGATTTGAGGTTTAATATCAAAGGTTTAATATTTAATGTTTGGTTATTCATATTTTGGGCTTGGGGTTTAGGGTTTATGGTAAGGTTAGGGTTAGGGTTAATGTTAGGGTTAGGATTAGGGTTTAGGTTATTTTTTAAGTTTTAGTGTTTGGGGTTAATGATTTAAGTTGTAATATCTAGTTTAGTGTTTAATGTTAGGGTTTTGGTATTTTAGGTTTAGGGTTTAAGGTTTAGAGTTAGGGTTTAAGATATAGATAAGGTTAGGGTTAGGGTTTAGGGTTAGGGTTAAGGATAGGTTTAGGGTTAGGGTTCCTTTTTGGGATAGGGTTAGGGTTAGGGTTTAGGGTTTTCTTCAGGTTTTAGGTTTTTGGGCTTAGAATTTTTGGTTTAAAATTTATGGTTTAGTGTTTAATGTTTTGGTTTTGGTATTTTGGGATTGGGGTTTTGGGTTAACAGATTAGGGTTATGGTTAGGGTTAGGGTTAGGGTTTAGGTTTTTTTAGGTTGTAGGGTTTGTGGTTCAGAATTTGAGGTTAAAATCTATGGTTTAGTGTTTAATGTTAGGGTTTCCATATTTATGACTTAGGGTTTTTTTTAGACTTTTTTTTGGACATAGGATTTAGGGTTTAGGGTTAGGATTAAGGTTAGGGTGTAGATCTTTTTTTAGGTTTTATGGTTCAGGGTTTAGTATTTGTGGTTTAAAATCTATGGTTTAGTATCTAATGTTTGAGTTTTGTTATTTTAAGGTTAGGGTTTCCGGTTTATGGTTAGGGTTAGGGTTAGGGTTTGGGTTTATTTTTTAGGTTTTAGTGTTTGTGGTTTAGGATTTAAGGTTTAAGATATATGTTTTAGTGTTTAATGTTTTGGTTTTTGTATTTTGGACTTGGGATTTTTTTTGGTCTTGGGGTTTAGGTTTTAAGGTTTAGGGTAAGGGTTAGGGTGTAGGTTTTTTTTTTCGAATTTTGGGCTTGGGGTTTAAGGTTTATGATATGGTTAGGGTTAGGGTTTATGTTAGGGTTAGGGTTTAGGTTATTTTTTAGGTAATAGGGTTTTGGGTTAAGGATTTGAGTTATAACATCTATGGTTTAGTGTTTAATGTTTGAGTTTTGGTATATTTGGTTTGTAGTTTCGGGTTAATGGTTTAAGGTTAGGATTAGGGTTAAGGTTAGTGTTAGGGTTTGGGTTAGGGTTTATTTTTTTTAGGTTTTAGGGTTTGTGTTTTAGAATTTGAGGTTTAAAATCTATGGTATAGTGTTTAATGTTTGGGTTTTCGTATTTTGGACTTAGAGTTTTTTTGGACTTCTTTTTTTTCAGACTTAGGGTTTAGGGTTAAGAGTTAGGGTTAGGGTAAGGGTTAGGGTGTATGTTCTTTAGGTTTTTTGGTTCAGGGTTTAGCATTTTTGACGTTTAAAATCTATGGTTAAGTATTTAATGTTTGACTTTTAGTATTTTGGGCTTAGGGTTTCGGGTTTATGGTTTAAGGGGTTAGGGTTAGGGTTAGGATTAAGGTTAGGCCTAGGGTTAAGGTTAGGGTTTTGTGTTTTTTTAGATTTTTTGGTTTAGGGTTTAGGATTTGAGGTTTAATTTCAATAATTTAGTGTTTAATGTTTGGATTTTGGTATTTTGGGCTTGGGGTTTAGGGTTTATGGTAGGATTAGGGTAAGGGTTAACGTTACGGTTAGGGTAAGTGTTTAGGTAATTTTTTAGGTTTTAGGGTTTGGGGTTATAGATTTGAGTTGTAATATCTATGGTTTAGTATTTAATGCTTGTGTTTTGGTATTTTGGGCTTTGAGTTTAAGGTTTAGGGTTTAAGGTTAGGGTTAAAGACAGGGTTAGGGTTAGGGTTAAAGACAGAGTTAGGGTTAGGGTTCGTGTTAGGAATAGGGTTTAGGTTTTTTTAGGTATTAGGGTTTAGCATTTTTTGTTTAAAATCGATGGTTTAGTGTTTAATGTTTGGGTTTTCCTATTTTGGACTTAGGGTATTTATTTTATTTTGACTTTTTTTTGGAATTAGGGTTTCGAGTTTCGGGTTAGGGTGTAGGTTTTTATTTTAGGTTTTATTGTTTAGGGTTTAGCATTTGAGGTTTAAAATCTATGGTTTTGTATTTAATGTTTGGGTTTTGGTTTTTGGCTTAGTGATTTGGTTTTATGGTTTAGGGTTAGGGTTTTGGTTTTTATTAGGTTTTTGGGTTTAGGGTTTAGGATTTGATGTTTAAAATGAATGGTTTAGTGTTTAATGTTTAGGTTTTGAGATTTTGGGCATGGGTTTAGGGCTTATGATAGGGTCAAGGTTAGGGTCAATGTTAGGGTTATGGTTAGGGTTTAGGTTTTGGGGTTAAGGATATGGTTGTAATATCTATTGTTTAGTGTTTAATTTTAGGTTTTCTATTTTTTGGCTTCGGGTTTAGGGTTTAGGGTTTAGGGTTCGGTTAAGGGTTTGGGTTCGGGTTCGGGTTAGGGATAGGGATAGGGTTAGGGTTTAGTGTTTTTTAGGTTTTAGGTTTTGGGGTTTAGTGTTATTGGTTTAAAATATATGGTTTAGTGTATAATGTTTGGACTTAGGGTTTAGGGTTAGGATTAGGGTTAGGGTGTAGGTTTTTTATGGTTTAGGTTTAAGCATTTGAGGTTTAAAATCTATGGTTTAGTATTTAGAGTTTGGGTCTCTACATTTTAAGCTTAGGGTTTTGGGTTAATGGTTTAGGGTTAGGGTTAGGGTTAAGGTTTTAGGATTAGGGTTTGGGTTAGAGTAAGAGTTAGGGTTTAGGTTTTTTTAGGTTTTAGGGTGTCACGACCCAAAATCGAGCCGCGAGTGGCACCCACACTTATCCTACTATGTGAGCGAACCAACCAATCTAAAACCCCAACATATTGAACAAAATACAAAGCGGAAGACTTAAAACTCATTATCCCCAAAATCTGGAAGTCATCATCACAAGAACATCTATCCTCAAGTTACTAATCTAAAAGTATCTAAGAAGCTAAAATAAATAAAAGGCTAGTCCATGCCGGAAGTTCAAGGCATCAAGACATTGAAGGGAAGATCCAGTCCAAGCTAGAAGCATTAGCTCACCCTGAAATCCGGTGTAGTGAAGACTGGCTAGAATTGCTGCTGAGTTGAAGACGACGGTACGTTTGCTGCATTCCCCAAATAACAAAGAAAGAAACAACAAGTAGGGGGTCACTACAAAACACAAGTACTGAGTAGGTATCATCGGCCAACTCAAAATAGAAAACAGTATATATCAGTTCATATCATAAATCAACTACAATACTCAACATGTAGCAACAAGTACTATAATCATCAATAAGTACTACCAAGTTCATCCATGAGGACTCAAGCCTCAATACCACACTCATTTGGGAAATTAGGTTCATTACATTGAGTATATTAACATCTCTCAAGATTCATTATCTTTCTTCCTCTTGTGTCGGTACGTGACACTCCGATCCCCTACTACTATGTGTCGGAACGTGACACTCCGATCCCCTACTTCTACGTGTCGGTTCGTGACACCCGATCCCCTAATACTATGTGTCGGAACATGACACTCCGATCCCCTAATTCTACGTGTCGGTTCGTGACACCCGATCCCCTAATACTATGTGTCGGAATGTGACACTCTGATCCCCTAATTCTACGTGTCGGTTCGTGACACCCGATCCCCTAATACTATGTGTCGGTACGTGACACTCCGATCCCCTAATTCTACGTGTCGGTTCGTGACACCCGATCCCCTAATACTATGTGTCGGAACGTGACACTCCGATCCACTAACATCATTCTATCAATTCATCAAGCCTTCTTTTATACCAAGGCATCATCAATCTCAAGGTGAATTAGGGTTTCTTCAAGATTTTGGATTCAAAAGCTTCATTAAGCTTATTTTATCACAATCACATAATCACATTCATGCAAGCATACAATTACGCATATAGAAGGGTTTACAATACTACCAATACATATCATTCACTATTAAGAGTTTACTACTAATAGTATCAAACCATAACCTACCTTCACCAAGGATTCTTCATCAAGCAAGCAATCTCTCAAGCTTTTTGTTTCCTCTTGGTTGTCTCTCTCTATAGATCGTTCCTCTCTTCTCCTTGTTCTCTCTATTTTTTCTTCTTCAAAACTCTCTCTCTTTTCCCTAATTAGCATATAATTAGGTATAAAAGATGAGGAATTAACCCACTACTTAACTCAAGGTTATCTCCTTCACACCCCCAAGAATTTGAGTTATTAACATTAACCCACGAAATTCATACTTATAGCAGGAATAGTCCAAAATGCCCCTTTAAAACTTACCCAGAAATCCGACCCAGACTGGGATTACGCAACCTGTGATGGCCCGTCGTGCCTGCGACGGTCCGTCTTGCAGGTTCGTCACAACCTTCAGAGACTCAATTTCCTTGATGAGTCTGAGACGGTCCGTCGTGCCTACGACGGTCCGTCCTGCACTTCCGTCACGACGGACAGAGAATTGCTCCCAGTACCCAATTCTCAAGAGTTGAAGTGTTTTGAAACGGAACCTCACAACGGTCCGTCGTGTCTGTGACGGTCCATCCTGCAGGTCCGTCACAGAGTTCAGAGAGTCGATTTCAGCACTCAAATATAAGAATTCCAAGTGTTTGGAACGAGACACCCTCGATGGTCCGTCGTGCCCATGACGGTCCGTCGTTGGATACGTCGTCTCAGACAGTTTTTCCAGAAATAAAATTTGCTGCTCAAAACGACTAAGCAGGTCGTTACAGTTTTAATCACCTTCTTTTGATCTAAATAAGATATTTCAAAATTCAAATTCATTGTTAGATATCCTAATCTTATTGTATATAAATAGTGCATAAACCTTTATTTTTAAATTAACATTTAGTGAAAATCTTTTTTTTTCTCATATCGATTTTCTCTCAAACCATACCAAAGATCTCATCATCTTTATTTGAAATTCACTTTATCGTTAATACATAAATAAAATAACAAAAATATGATATTCATAATTGTACATGAAATTTTGGCTAAAAATTGGACGTTTGATTTTATGTTGTGCTCCAACCATTTTTTTTCTTTTCGTAAAATTGCCCGAGAGCAATGCCTTTCAATCTCTTCAAATGTAAATTTTTTCAGCAATTTTCTCTTTAGACGTGTATAAAACTCTATTTTCAATCTAATAATATTTGTTCAGTGTATCGAACATAAAGGGTATTAGATAGCACATATAATATAAGTACTGAGTTTAAGTATCTATAAAAGAACAGGAAAAACTTTTTTATTATTTTTAACTTATAAACAGTAAATGTTAGTCAAATCCTTGACCTATTGGAATTAAAACTAACATGTTTCATATTCATATTCAAAACTCATCTTAAAAAAGGAAAAAAGAAATCATCAAAAATATAATTCATTTTTAAGGTCTAGAACTAATCCAGCATAAAAACAATTTTAGACACACTTTTATATCACCAAGAAAAACAATACAATCAACTTTCTCAAGTTAAAATATTTAAATTTTTAAGTAAACTAAGAAAATTAAATAATAAAAACAATAACCTTTTCAAGTAAAATAATGTGAAGTTCTTTCAATAATTAATATAAGGATTTCTCTAATTATCAAAAGAAATCTGTAACATGTTAATCATAATATCGTTGAACTATTCTTTACCAATCGCGAGTATTTACATGTCACAATTATCTCTCGATCAATTATAGTAAGTTTTTGGTGTTCTTCTGTCGAACTAACCCTACCTAGTAAGGCAAACAACTCGAAGCACCACGTCAAAACTTCATTATTTTTAATCCTATTTTAAATCTCTTAATAACTTAGAAGCGACATTGATCAACTAAAATCTAATCCTATAATCTTTCTAAATATATATATATATATATATATATATATATATATATATATATATATATATATATATATATATATATATATATATATATATATATATATATATATATGCAGCCATTTAAATTAAAATAATTTTTGTCGCCTATACAGTTACATAAGAAGCCCTAACATTTTGACTTTATAAATTCTAGTTTTTAGAATTTCAAATGCTAATAATAGAATTTTAAATAAAACATTTGATAATAAATTTTTTAACACAAATGAATCATTTGAGCAAAAATTACGGCCAAATTAATATTTGGACTTCTAAAGTTGTGTATAAAATTACTAGAACAATATGACATGTCACGTGAACATCACATTGAAGAAGCTCCTCTAAGAAAATTCAAGTAATAATACTAGTCATCAAAATAGCTTGGCCATGGGCCAACCATCTACTTAGGATTCACACTCTTAATAGACTAATCAAGGCCTAAATCATTCAGATTTTCACTTCCATAAAATATAAACATCGAGGCCATTAAGAGGTATTTTTGTGTGAATAATTTTCAGCATCACAATCACTATCATCACTGTGAACTACCGACCATCCTTGCTTTCGTGACCTGTAGTTGCAACCATTATTGTTGTTCAACCAATATTGTTAATCGATACTACACTTATCATCACCTTCGCAATCATCATCAGCCACTATTACCACTAATGACTATGATCAATTCCTACAAAAGGCACCTCTACTATCACAACTAGCACCATTGTCAACTACTAAAATCAATTGACTCTACCATCACTAATACCAACTATCATGATCACATGAGTTACCACACTACTCATTATCTCCACCATCATCACTAGCGGACATACATATTTTTATATCAAATAATAATTTTGTTATAAATATATATATATATATATATATATATATATATATGTAGACATTGAAATTTTATGGGACTCTACAAGATGCATTGAATTCGAGTTGGGACTCTACAAATTGTGTTCAACTCTAATTAGGATTCTTGGAGGCTACTCAACCCTAAACCTAGTTTATGTCTATATAAAGGTACTAAATTCTCTTAAAAGACATCTCATAAATTCTATAAAGACATCAAGATCTCGAATACTCCGCAAATTGATGGATGATTCATATAGAGAGGTCAAATCTAAATCATCCTAGTTCGAGAAATACGCCACTAACGGCCCTCGAATCATGGATAAATCTTAGGAGAGTAGAATCAAGGGATCAACAGAATTGTACTCGCAATCTATCTTGATGAATAAAATCATGTTTCTTCAGATTTTATTTGTGCGGTTTATTTATTTTCCATATGTTTAAAATTTGTTGAAAACAATTTGGAACGGGCAGTGGGACCAAATCTGCCCTTCAACTCTTCTCTCTTAAATTAAATTTGAAAATCTGAAGCTGCAAAGGTAGAAGAATGAGTACTTCAAACCTCGTCTTTGAGTTTCATCAAGTCTACACTCGACAAGCCTTGAAGCAAGGGGCATTTGTAGACACTGAAATTTTGTGGGACTCTACAAGATGCATTCAATTCGAGTTGGGACTCTACAAATTGTGTTCAACTCTAATTAGGATTCTTGGAGGCTACTCAACCCTAAACCCTAGTTTATGTCTATATAAAGGGTACTAAATTCTCTTAAAAGAAATCTCAGAAATTCAATAAAGAGATCAAGATCTCGAATACTCCGCAAATTGATGGATTATTCATATAGAGAGGTCAAATCTAAATCATCCTAGTTCGAGAAATACGCCACTAACGGCCCTCGAATCATGGATAAATCTTAGGAGAGTAGAATCAAGGGATCAACAGAATTGTACTCGCAATCTATCTTGATGAATAAAATCATGTTTCTTCAGATTTTATTTGTGCGGTTTATTTATTTTCCATATGTTTAAAATTTGTTGAAAACAAATTGGAACGCCCAGTGGGACCAAATCTGCCCTTCATCTCTTCTCTCTTAAATTAAATTTGAAAATCAAAAGCTGCAAAGGTGGAAGAATGAGTACTTCAATCCTCGTCTTTGAGTTTCATCAAGTCTACACTCGACAAGCCTTGAAGCAGGGGGCATTTGTAGACATTAAAATTTTGTGTGACTCTACAAGATGCATTCAATTCGAGTTGGACTCTACAAATTGTGTTCAACTCTAATTAGGATTCTTGGAGGCTACTCAACCCTAAACCCTAGTTTATGTCTATATAAAGGGTACTAAATTCTCTTAAAAGACATCTCAGAAATTCCATAAAGAGATCAAGATCTCGAATACTCCGCAAATTGATGGATTATTCATATAGAGAGGTCAAATCTAAATCATCCTAGTTCGAGAAATACGCCACTAACGTCCCTCGAATCATGGATAAATCTTAGGAGAGTAGAATCAAGGGATCAACAGAATTGTACGCGCAATCTATCTTGATGAATAAAATCATGTTTCTTCAGATTTTATTTGTGCGGTTTATTTATTTTCCATATGTTTAAAATTTGTTGAAAACAAATTGGAACGCCCAGTGGGACCAAATCTGCCCTTCATCTCTTCTCTCTTAAATTAAATTTGAAAATCTAAAGCTGCAAAGGTGGAAGAATGAGTACTTCAATCCTCGTCTTTGAGTTTCATCAAGTCTACACTCGACAAGCCTTGAAGCAGGGGGCATTTGTAGACATTAAAATTTTGTGTGACTCTACAAGATGCATTCAATTCGAGTTGGACTCTACAAATTGTGTTCAACTCTAATTAGGATTCTTGGAGGCTACTCAACCCTAAACCCTAGTTTATGTCTATATAAAGGGTACTAAATTCTCTTAAAAGAAATCTCAGAAATTCCTTAAAGAGATCAAGATCTCGAATACTCCGCAAATTGATGGATTATTCATATAGAGAGGTCAAATCTAAATCATCCTAGTTCGAGAAATACGCCACTAACGGCCCTCGAATCATAGATAAATCTTAGGAGAGTAGAATCAAGGGATCAACAGAATTGTACTCGCAATCTATCTTGATGAATAAAATCATGTTTGTTCAGATTTTATTTGTGTGGTTTATTTATTTTCCATATGTTTAAAATTTGTTGAAAACAAATTGGAACGCCCAGTGGGACCAAATCTGCCCTTCATCTCTTCTCTCTTAAATTAAATTTGAAAATCTAAAGCTGCAAAGGTGGAAGAATGAGTACTTTCAGCCTCGTCTTTGAGTTTCATCAAGTCTACACTCGACAAGCCTTGAAGCATGGGGCATTTGTAGACATTAAAATTTTGTGGGACTCTACAAGATGCATTCAATTCGAGTTGGACTCTACAAATTGTTTTCAACTCTAATTAGGATTCTTGGAGGCTACTCAACCCTAAACCCTAGTTTATGTCTATATAAAGGGTACTAAATTCTCTTAAAAGACATCTCAGAAATTCCATAAAGAGATCAAGATCTCGAATACTCCGCAAATTGATGGATTATTCATATAGAGAGGTCAAATCTAAATCATCCTAGTTCGACAAATACGCCACTAACGTCCCTCGAATCATTGATAAATCTTAGGAGAGTAGAATCAAGGGATCAACAGAATTGTACTCGCAATCTATCTTGATGAATAAAATCATGTTTCTTCAGATTTTATTTTTGTGGTTTATTTATTTTCCATAGTTTAAAATTTGTTGCAAATTTTGCGGAGTATTCGAGATCTTGATCTCCTTTTGGAATTTCTAAGATTTCTTTTAAGAGAATTTAGTACCCTTTATATATACATAAACTAGGGTTTAGGGCTGAGTAGCCTCCAAGAATCCTAATTAGAGGAGAACACAATTTGTAGAGTCCCAACTCGAATTAAATTCATCTTGTAGAGTCCCACAAAATTTCAATGTCTACAATACATATAATTACTTTTTATTTAAATTGTATATTTATAATTAAAAAATAAATAAAGTATGAATATTCAAGTGTTGAAGAAAAATAGTTTTAAGCATTTTATTTTGATCTAAACACAACATTTAATCATTCAAATGCGCATTTCAGATCTCCCAATCTTAATGTAAATAAATGGTGCATAAGCTTCCTTTTATTAAAAAACAAACAAACAAATCATTTAGTGCAAATCTCTCTTTTTTATCCTCTCTCTTTTATACCAATTTTCTTTCAAACCCTACCAAAATTCTCATCATCTTCATTAGAAATTTACTTTATCATTTATATATAAAGAAAAAAACAAAAATATGATATTTAAAATTGAACCTGAAATGTTTGCTAAAAGTTGGACGTTTGATTTTATGTTGTTCTCTAATTTTTATTTTTTTTTGTAAAATTGCCTAATTAGAGAGCAATGCCCTTCAAACTCTTCAAATGTAGAATTTTTCAACAACTTCCTTTTTAGGGTTGTATAAGTCTTTATTTTCAATCTAGTATATTTATCAATGTGCCGTCAGACAAATATAAAAGGTATGAGGTAGCACATATAGTATAAATGTAGAGTTTAAATAACTATAATAGATTCAGGACATAACTTTTTACTATTTATAACTCATAAGAGTAAATGTCGGTCATACCCTTGACCTTTTGGAATTGAATTAATATGTTTCATGGTCCTATTCAAAACTTGTCTTAAAAAGGAAAAAAAGCATCACAAATATAATTCTAATTGGACCCAACCCAAACTATTTATTCCTAATAATATTAATAGATCCATGACATAAACTATTTACCCGCTTACCCCACTTTCTCCCTTCTTATTTCGTGCATGATGTCAACACCACTACTATGAATTAATTCTCTGTGATACTTTGTCGGTATATTGATACCATATCGATATCATATAAGACTAAGCTTAATCCTTTGTGATACTCCGTTGGTATATCAATATCCTATTGGTATCATATGGGAGTTGACTCTTTTTTAAGAAATAAATAAGAAACGATTAAGAGAAAAATATTAAAGTCACAATGTTATTTATGAAACTCTAAATTAGTACACAATATATTCTTTGTGATACTCCATCAGTATATTGATGCGATATCGATATCATATAGTACTGAGCTTAATCCTTTGTGATACTCCGTCAGTATATTGATATCCTATTGATTAGACTCTTTTTTAAAAAGAAATAAATAAGAGACAATTATAAGAAAACTATTAAAGTCACAATCTTATTAATTAAACTCTAAATTAGTAGAAAATATATTCTTTGTGATACTCCATCGGTATATTAATACCATATCGATATCATATAAGACCGAGCTTAATATCCTCTACGTTACTCTGTTGGTATATTGTACCATATCGGTATCAACTAGGAGTTGACTCTTTTTCTGTTAAGAAATAAACAAGAAACTATTAAGAGAAAATTATTAAAGTCACAATCTTAGTTATTAAACTCTATATTGGTAGAAAATATAATTTTTATATTTTTAAATTAAAATATTGAAGAATTGAAACATTCATGAATGATACCATGACAATATATAGATATACCGTAATGGTGTCATGGATGGTCGAGTAATTTCATCGAAGGGCTGAAACAAATCTCAATGAATACATTGTTCAGTTACTCATTACTCATTGATACCACCAGAGCATATTATATATACTATTATAGTATCAAGGAGGAAAAAACAATACTTCAATGAAGATACACCTCAGTTATTGTTTGATACCATCAGAGTATATTCATATGTTGTGATGATATGAGAGAGGAATTGAGGTGGGTGTTGACATCACCATGACATCGACACGCGAATAAAAATAAATATATGTCATTTTAAAATAAAAAAGAGGTATAGAGGTAATAGGCATTTAAAAGTAAACATTTTACTTTTTTGGGATATAAGTGTTCTTTTCCAATTCTAATTTAAACTCAACTATATCTAAATTAGGTAAAGTAAATAGCTATTTTTGCATAAAATTATACTAAAAATCATAGTCCTATTATAATGAGAGTTCAGAATAATATAATGTAATAATAATAAGAAGACAAGAAGTATAAGATGGATAAGAGAACTATTATTATTCAAGTGTGTCTTCCAAATGGTGAGTGATATCTCTATTTATAGTGTTGAGATATCACTCCCAAAAGTCATCTAATTAATAACTTTATAGTTATCTTGGAAGTTCTTATCACATTAGAAGCACCTATACATGAATCTAATTATTACTTGGATAAATCTAATGGATAATCCACATGTACTATATAATAGATTTATAACACTCCTCCTTGGATATCCATAGATTATGTGCCTCGTTAAAACCTTACTAGGAAAAACCCAATGGGAAAAAACCTAGTGAAGGAAAAAGAGTACACACATCTCATAATATGCTTTGAATGTTGCCTCGTTAAAAACCTTACCAGGAAAACCCAACTTGGAACAAAACCATAGTTGAGGAAAATAGTACAACACGTATTTCACTCCCCTTGATGAAAAACATCACTTGATATCTCGGAGATGATGCATTCCAATCTTGTATCTTAACTTCTCCAACGTTGATGTTGGAAATGCTTTAGTGAATAAATAAGCAAGATTATCACTTGAACAGATTTGTTGAGCTTCTATCTCACCATTTTGTTGAAAATCATGCGTGAAAAAAGAACTTCGGTGAAATGTGCTTTGTCCGGTATCCTTTGATGTATCCTCCTTTAAATTGAGCTATAAATGCAACATTATCTTCGTAAATTGTGGTTGGTATATTCTTTTTCAAATAACACCACGCATTTATTGAATATGGTGGGTCATTGATCTCAACCAGACACACTCTCGACTTGCTTCATGGATGACTATTATTTCTGCTTGATTTGAAGAAGTCCTATCAACGTTTGCTTCATTGATCACCAAGATATTGTTGTGTCTCCACATGTAAAAAAATAACATATTTGTGACCGAGCTTTATGCAGATCAGATAAATACCCTGCATCTGCATAACCAATCAGTTCTGACTTGGATTCATTGGAATAGAATAAACTCATATCCATGGTCCCCCGAAGATATCGAAGTATGTGATTAACACCATCCCAATGTCTTTTTGTTGGGGAAGAACTGAATCTTTCCAGTAGACTTGCTGCAAAATAGATATCTGGTCGAGTATTGTTAGCAAGGTACATTAGAGCCCCGACTGCGTTAAGGTAAGGAGTTTCATCACCAAGAAGCTCTTCATCCTTCTCTTGAGGTCGAAATGGATCTGTATTGATGTCAAGCAATCTTACCATCATTGGGTACTCAATGGATATGAGTTATCCATGTAAAACGCTTTAATATCTTTTCTATGTACGTTGATTGATGAACAAGTATTCCATTTGACAAATTCTCAATCTGTACGCCAAGATAAAATTTTGTCTTGCCGAGATCTTTCATTTCAAATTCTCTTTTCAGACATTCAACAGCTTCTAAAAGCTCTTTACGAGTGCCAATGATTTTCAAATCATCAACATACACAACTATTATAACAAATTCAGACTCTGACCGTTTAATGAAATTGCATGGACAAATTGGGTCATTTTTATACCCTTTCTTTAACAAATATTCACTCAGACTATTGTACCACATCCTCCCTGACTGTTTCAATCCATACAACAATTTCTGAAGCTTTATTGAACAAGTCTCTCTTAAATCTTTGTATGATTCAGACATTTTGAATGCTTCAGAAATTTTCATGAAAATATCGTGGTCCAATGAGCCATATAGATAGGCTATGACAATGTCCATTAGAAGCATTTCAAGCTTTTCATGAACTCTCAAATTTATGAGATATCTGAAGGTGATTGCATCTACTACAGGAGAATATCTCCATGTAACCAATGCCAGGTCTTTGAGAAAAACCTTGAGCAACAAGTCAGGCTTTATATCTCACGACTTCACCTTTCTCATTTCTTCTTCGTACAAAAACCATTTGTGCCCAACTGGCTTGATACCTTCAGGTGTTCGAATTATTGGTCCAAAAACTTCACATTTTTCTAGTGATGCCAATTCTGCTTGAATTGCATCCTTCCATTTTGGCCAATCATTTCTTTGTCTACATTCGTGAACAAATTTTGGCTCAAAATCTTCATCTTGTTGCATTATGTCAATAGCAACATTATAAGCAAATATGTTATCAATCACAACATTATTTTGATTCCACCTCTTTCACGTTGAGACATAATTTATTGAAATTTCATTATTTTCAAAAGTTTGAACCTCTCGGATATTTTATCATGTGTTATGACTTGGGCCTCATCTTGAGAAATTTCTTTCAACCTATGATCATCTTGATCATTTATTCCTTTTCTCTTTCGAGGATTTTTATCCTTGGAATCAATTGGTCTAGCTATCACGCTTCAAATGTGGTCTACACTCATTTGCCTTAACAATTTGTTCCGTCGGGACATCAACTCGAACTGGAGCATTAGCAGCTGAAATATGCGATTTAGTAATCCTTGAAAGATTAGTAAATGCATCTGGCACTGATTCACAATGTTCTGCAAATAAAATAAATTTTGAACTTCTTGCTCATATTGATTTGTTCGAGGATCCAGATGAGATAAAGATGATAAATTCCAATCTATTTCTTTTCCCAACTGCTTATGTTCTCCCCCTAATGTTGGGTATACTAATTCATCATAATGACAATCAACAAATCTTGCCTTAAATAAATGTCCAGTCATAGGCTCCAAATATTTTTTGATTGAAGGAGATTCATACCCAACATATTTCCCAATCTTCTCTGGGGCCCATCTTTCTGCGTTGTGGTGGAGCAATCGGAACATATACCGCACATCCAAAAATTCTAAGAGGGGAAATGTTTGGCTCTTGACCAAGAACCAATTGTAATAGGGAGAATTCATGATAATTGGTCGGCCTTATGCGCACAAGTGCTGCTGCATGCATAATTGCATGCCCCTACATAGACACAAATAATTTTGTTCTTATTAGCAATGGTCTAGCTATCAATTGTAGATTTTTAATAAATGATTCTGCTAGAGCATTCTGAGTGTGAACATGCGCAACTGGATGTTCAACGGTTATACCAGTAAACATATAATAATCATTAAATGCCTGAGATGTAAACTCACCAACATTATCTAGACAGATTGTCTTTATTGTATAGTCTGGAAACTGTGTTTTTAATCTTATTATTTGAGCCAACAATCTCGCAAAAGCCATGTTGCGAGTTGATAATAAGCACACATGTGACCATCTTGTAGAAGCATCTATCAAGACCATATAATATTTAAATAGTCCACATGCAGGTTGAATTGGTCCACATATATCACCCTGTATATGTTCGAGAAATGCAGGGGATTCAATTCCAACCTTAACTATTGATATTTAATGATCAACTTTCCTTGAGAACAAGCAACACATGAGAATTCCTTTGATTGAAGGATATTTTGGCTCTGGTGCCCATTTGAATTCTCAATTATTTTGCGCATCATATTAAATTCGGGATGGCTCAACCGAACATGCCAAATGATAAAATCATTAAAATTAGTAAGCATTTTGTTTACAACGGCATGTGATTCAACTGTACTTATACTTGTATAGTACAACTCAGAAGAAAGTGCAGGTAATTTTTCATGCACAATTTTCTTCTCTACATTAATTGTAGTAATGTAAAGATATTCAACATTTTCTTCATTAGCCGTCTCAACATGTTAGCCATTTAGGCGAATAACTTTGAAACTTAATAAGTTTCTTTGAGACTTACTACAATATAATGCATTATCAATGGTTAATATTGTCCCTCCAGATAGTAATAAGGTCGCACTTCCAGAGCCCTCAGTTAGTTTTGTACTACCTGATATTGTGTTGACATTCCATTTTCATAACCAAATTAGAAAAGTATTTCTTCTCTTTTAATATTGTATGTGTTGTAGCACTATCAAGAAGTCACACATCTCCATTACTCATCTTGATTCCAATTGACAACTAGGGGTTTCTATTAATTTTCATTAAAATAAATACATCAAAAGAAGTACGAAACAAAACTAACAACGGAAATTTAAATACTTCAACATGAAGAACATGATAACTAAAAACACATAAGTAAAATATTAGCAGACTTCATTCCCCAGCTAAAAGATCAAACATCAGTTTCGATCTCCAAAGAAGTCATCAACTTCCATATGAGTAATGTCACCAAGGCCATCAAAAACATCATCCTTTAAACCCAAATTTTCTTCAACATCTTTATCATATTTCTGAGATTTTCTCGGCTTATCATCATCTTTAAGAGTCATATGTGATTCAGCTTGAGCATTGGAAGAGGAAGCATCACTTTTATTTCCTTTCCTTTTAAAGAAATTGTGGTAGAGCCTAACAAAATGCTCATCTATGTGACATTCATTCTTCCAATGGCCTTTCATGCCACAACGATGACAATTACTTTTTAAGGGGTTATTTTGAGAAATCATGTTGTTCTCCCTTTTATTATGACCACCACCTTGACAATTGGTGTATCACCTCTTATCTTTGCAACGTTCCCGTGCATTATTATAGCCCCGATGATCATCTCTTTTTTACTTTAGATTGATCACGTACTTCCACCCATTTGCTTCCGGTAATGCAGCAGCTCCAGTGGGACGGGCTTCATGATTTTTCATTAAAAGAGCATTATGTTGATCAGCCACCAAAAGACATGAGATCAGTTCAGAATATTTCTGAAAATCCTTTTCACGATATTGGTGTTGCAATATCATATTTGAGGCATGGAAAGTAATAAGTGTCTTTGTTGGAGACTAAAAAAGGATGCATGAACAGAGAAAAGAGAACTTTCAAAGTCTTTTTGATTGCAACAAAACAAGTACAATAGTAGCCTGTTAAGTAGGCCTACAACTAACTAAAATTAGCTAAAAATAAGCAACTAAAAGATAGTGGATAAACATGCCCACTAACTCCACCCTATCAACTTGAAAACAGCAAATAACTTAATGATAAATAACTGAACAACATTACTTTTTTACTAGCTATAAACTAGGAAATAAATTGACTATTTTGAAGCACTAATCAACACTGTCCCTTGCTTCAAAGCTTGTCACTCCCATTTGTAGTCTACAGTACTCATGTTTTCCAATTGGAAGTGCTTTGGTTAGAATATCTGCAACTTGATCATTTGTGCCACAATGCTTCAACATAATACTTCCACTCTCTACCAGATCTCGAATAAAATGGTACCGAATGTCTATATGTTTTGTCCTGCTGTGAAATGCTGGATTTTTCGTCATTGCAATTGTTGCTTTGTTGTCACAGAAAATCTCGGTTCCAGCAGCTTGCTCCTGAAATACATTACCAAGCAATCTCTTAAGCCAAACCGCTTGACAAGATGATGCAGTGGCAGCAATATATTCTGCTTCGGATGACGCCAAGGCCACAATTTCTTGCTTCTTTGAACTCCATGATATAACACCTGAACCAAGAGAGAATGCATATCCAGAAGTACTTTTTTTATCATCCAGACAACCTGCCCAATCACTATCAGTGAAACCAAATAATCTAAAATCTGATTTTCTTGAATACCAAATCCCAAAATCAGTGGTTCAACATATCGTAAAATCCGCTTAACTGCCCCAAAATGATGCTTTGTTGGGTTATGCATGAATCTGGAAACCACACTAATAGGAAATGCTATGTCGGGCCGTGTGTACGACAAATAATTCAGACCACCAACTATACTTCTAATGCAACGAGCATCCGTCAAACCCGTACCATCATCACACATGAGCTTCTCATTTACATTCATATGTGTATAAACTATCTTACAACCCAACATGTTAAATCTTCTAAGAAGATCAATTGCATATTTCTTTTGCGAGACAAAAATGCCATCTAAACCTTGGTTAATCTCAAGACCAAGAAAATAATGCAACAATACTAAGTCTGTCATTTCAAAAAATTTCATCATGAAAGACTTAAATTCAGCAATAAGAGATTCACAAGAGCCCATATAAATCATATAATCTACATAAAGACACATCACCAAAGAAATCAGCTTTACCTCGCTTCTTTACGTAAAGAGTTGGCTCATTTTTGCTTCTTTCAAATTCATTCTCCTTGAGATAAGAATTGATCTTGCTATACCATGCTCGTGGGGCTTGCTTTAGTCCATATAAGGCCTTTTTAAGTCTATACACTTTACTTTCTTGTCCGCTCACAACAAAACCTTTCGGTTGAGCAACATAAACTTCTTCCTCCAAGTTGCCATTTAAGAAGGCAGACTTGACATCAAATTGGTAAACTGGCCAAGAGAGTTGAGCAGCAAGAGCTAAGAGAGTTCTCACCGTTTCAAAGCGTGCTACGGGAGAGAATGTTTCATCAAAATCAACTCCTTGTTGCTGTGCGTATCCCTTTGCAACAAGTCGAGCTTTGTGCTTCTGAATAGATCCATCTGCATTGTACTTTGTGCGATATACCAACTTTAGACCAATAACATTCTTACCATCTGGTAAGTTAACCAATTTCCATGTTTCATTCTTTTTGATAGCGTTCATCTCTTCAGTCATTGCCTGCTGCCACTCTTCTTTTTCAATTGCTTCTCCATAATATATAGGATCTGAAACAAGAAGAGAAAATTGACAAGAAGTATACATGTTATTAGAGTATCTTGGATTTGGTCTTTTTTCCCTTGTTGATCTTCTTAGTGGACTTGGCTATGCCAAAGATTCTCTAATAATTTCAGTTGTTATTGGAGCCAACTGTTCGGCTGCCGGTGACTCAGGTGCATCATCAGGAACTAGAGAATTTGTTGGTGCTGGAATATTTCTTTCATTCCAAGCCCAACTTCCTGTTTCATTGAACTTAACATCCCTGCTTATGATAACTTTTCCACTCATTGGGTTATACAGTTTATATGCTTTGGATTGAGGACTATAGCCTACAAAAATGCATTTTTCTGATTTCACATCAAGTTTTCGACGAGATGGAGAAGTATCCAAAGCATATGCTAAACATCCAAATATTTTTAGATGGCTTACCCGTGGCTTTCTACCCTTCCAGGCTTCATATGGGGTTCGATTCATGACTGCCTTTGTCGGTGAGATATTGAGTAGATACACTGTTGTTGCTACTGCTTCTGCCCAAAACTTCGTTGGAAGTTCTGCTTCTTTCATCATGCTATGAGCCATTTCCACCACAGTTTGATTTTTTCGCTCGGCCCCTCCATGTAACAATCCTAAAAAAAATGAATAGGATCAAGACTTAGGGTGTCAAGATTTAAGGTTGATAAATTAATTTAATTAATTGATAATTATTAATTTGATTAATAAAAAGGAAAATCAGATTTTCTTTATTTATTTTAGTTAATTAAAATCCTAACTTTTGACTAAGTCTTAAATTTAGTCTCCTAATCCTAAGACAACTCTCTCCCTCACGTTTCTCACCTCTCTCACGTTCTCAATCTCTTTCACGTTGGTTCTTCCAAACTAACAACAAAAAACAGAAATACATCAAGAGTTCTTCACACTTGAAGAACTCACAAGAATTTTTTTTAGTAAAACATAAAGTAATCAAAACGTCAAGGCTAAGAGAGGTTCATCGAGTAGGGGTAATTTGAAGTGAATTGATCGTGGTTTGGAGGAGTTTTCGGGCAGCAGCTTCAAGCTTGAACAACGTAAAAAGGTATGGATTTCTCTCATGGAATTCTTTCTCCAAGAGTACTTTCTTTCGAATGTTCTTAAACTCTTGAAACTAAGGTTGTTCCCCTTCGTATGTCCTTGTCCTTAGCTCCCAAACGAATTCGTAGGATGGGTATGTTGTGCTGTTAGAATTAGGCATGATTTACAAGTTTATGTTAAATGCGAACATGTTTATGTGAAGAGGTTAAGAAAACTATATTCAAAATACGATTAATAGTTGATGTTGTATGTGCATTGTGGGCAGTGGTTATAGCCACTGTTTTGGCCTCGAAAATTTGTGGTTTTTGGTGTAGTTTATGCGTATAATGTGATGTTTATTATAATGAAGTATGTATGGTTGAATAACACCCTTTTTACTAGGTAAACGTACGAAAGATGTGACAAAAAAAAAGGGTGAAAGACAATAAAAAAATTTCCAGAAATCTGGAAAATTTTCACTTTTTAAAGAAGTGAGGCCACCAGGCTTCGAACCTGTGACCTCCTTCTCTAGTGCTGCACTTCGCGAGAAAAAGAAAAAAAATGGGGGCTGGGGAAATCGAACTCGCGACCCAGACCCTGTCGTCGCAAGAAGAGAAGAGGAAAAAAAATATGGGTGGAGCGGGGGATCGAACTCGTGATCACTTGGTCACTGGAGTTCGCAATAAAATGAAAGAAATTAAGGGGGGGGAGCGGGGGATCGAACTCGTGACCCTTGGGTCCCTGAGTTTCGCGAAAAGGGATAGAAAATTAAAGGGGAGGCGTGGGATTCGAACCCACGACCTCCCAGTGCGCGCGAGGAGAAGAAAAAAAAATATTGGAGAGGGGCTGGGGGAATCTATCTCGCGACCAGCTCCCCCTTCAGCGAAAATTAAAAAAAATAATGATAAAGGGGGCTGTGGGGGTTCGAACCCACCACCTCACAGTCCACTTTCAGCGAAATTTAACAAAATTAAAGGGGGCTGTGAGGGTTCGAACCCACAACCTCCCCCTTTGTAGTGAACTTTTATCAAATTGAAAATTAAAGAGGTTGTGGGGGCTTGAACCCTGAACCCTTTGATTAATTAAGAGGGAAATTAAAATAGAAAATTTATCCTTTACTACAAATGTTGAGATTTAATTTAAAGTTTAATGTTATGAATATTAGAAATAAAAATTAAAATAAAAATATAGATGATATCCAAGTGATTCAAGATTTGGGTTTCCTTGCCCAAAATTCCGTATTGATGCATAAGTCATACGTGAGTAAATCATCCAAAAATAATGCCATCTACTTAGATCAAAAGAATTAAGATCTTGGCATATATATATATACAAGATACATAAGTCTTGTACTACCTAATTTTAGGAAAGTAAGAATCACTTAACGAATTATGAATGAAGCCCATGGCTTGTATGTATAGGCGCATAAGTCTAACATACGTTCAAAAGTAAGCGAACCCAAGATGTATGTAATGAAATGATGTACCCTAGAAGGGTTAAGTATGAGGGTAAGATACACTAAAAAGCCAAATGCATTGCCATACGATGAGATGGACATTCACGTAATAAGATGTGAGTAACTATGAAAAGTAAAGGTGCTAATGATGAAGAATATGATGACAACATGATGTGAGGCTAATGTAAATGATGAGAACAATCTCAAATTAGTCTAAGTAAATGTTATTAAAGCGGACTCACCTATGAGAGTGTAGGATAATGAAGAGACCAATCTCTATGAACACTCTAATGAAAGTATTGAGCTTAACACATTTAATACTAATTATGAGATGAGAAATCATCTAATGAGCTATAATGTCCTTATACTAGAAGCCAGCTTCCATGACCTATGAGATGAATGAAATGGAACTTTATATTGAACACCGATAGACTAGCTATGAGCGGTGATGCCTTCTTTCGGGAAGGGCGAAGGTTCACGTAACTCTCATGAGATGAGACTGTCTGGCCTGCCGGGTATGGGTCTCCATATATCTCCTAGTCTTTGAACCTATACTGCCAACATAGGGATCTGGCGGGGTTAAATTCCCATGTACGCTAGCATGTTATTGGGTCACTTTAGCCGGTGATTCCACCTCTTTTCGGTGTGGGGGAGACACTGGATTTCATGATGCTCACATGATCTATGTCGGTTAAAGTTAAAGTTCCCAATGAATGAATGAGGTCAGCCTCAAATGAAGCACATAAAGTATTGAATGATACCGAAGGTATTAGGATAGGATTATCAAGAGGTGAGCTAGACTCAGGTAATGACATTAGGTTATTCCTGATCATTGCACAGCAAACCCGATGAAAGTCTTAAACTACACCCTAGGTATAACTGGTGTTCACACTGGCCTATGAATGAAATGCAATGAAGTACGTATGAATGAATGAAGCAGACTCTGTGCTTGCTAATGAAGACTCCCTAGTTGAGGTCCCATATGTTGAGCCCTCATTTTGGAAAGTCTTAATATTACGTCCATGATATGTGTTATGATATGTGCTATATGAAGATGATATGTGTTGTGTGCAATGCGATATTTAATATGATGCATGTTATTCTCATGGCATGACCTTCCTAATCTCAAATTGGCAAGTCCACTGACTTGACTTCCAAAAATCATGTTGTTAGGAAAGAGCTATTCTTTCTCATGCATGTCCGTGGTGTGTGCTTGCATGTATCCATACTTAGTACAAGTGTGTACTAACCCCTATACATCTATACTATTTTAGGTGCAGGCACAGGTGGTCGATAGAGTTGCAGGATCATTGTTGCAGCTATCCGGACGTCAGCATTCATCCGGAGTTTGGTAGGTCCTCATGCTTTCGAGGATACCACTGTTTTATATTCAAGTGTAGTTTTAGAGTTGAGTTAGTGGAGCATGTTCCACTAGCGTTTCTTTCCTGCTCTTTATTCAGATTTTGTATTTGGGCCATTTTGGCAATTATACAATTAAGACTTATGAACTATTTCTTTCAGTTGTTTATCTCTGTAATGTTAGATGGTTGATGATGAACGATTATAACATTTTAAGAATGTTTGGCAAGCATGTTTAAAGAACAAAAAGTTTCAAATTTTCCGCTAAAATTAACCTATGTAAATTAAGTATGACGTAAGTAGGCTTGTTTGCGACCTCTGAGAGGTCAACGACGCCGGTCTCGTCTGCGGTCTAGATTCCAGTCGTGACACTCCATTTTGCTCCGGCATACGTGGTGCTGACAAATCCCTGTGAATACCATTTTCCTCACAAAAAAAATCAAATTCTTTAGAGGTAAATTCACCACCTCTATCCGAACGGAGGGCCTTTAAAGAAAATCCACTTTGCTTCTCTACTAATGCCTTGAATTTCTTGAAATTCTCAAAAACTTCAGATTTGAACTTCAAGAAATAAACTCAACTCATTCAGCTATAGTCATCAGTAAACAACAAAAAATATCGACTTCCACCTAAGGATTCGATACTCATAGGACCACAAACATCATTGTGCACCAACTCAAGACAACTTGAAGCCCTCCATGCCTTGTTTGAAGGAAATGAGACTCTACTTTGCTTCCCGTAGACACACCCTTCACAGAATTCAAGATCATCAATTTTAGGCAGACCAATGACCATATTATTTTGACCCAACAACTTCAGCCCTTTAACATTCAGATGTCCGTACCTTAGATGCCATAAACTAGTATCACTAGTTTTCGCAATTAAAGCACAATTTTGCACACTAGACACTTCTAACGGGAACATATGATTTTGTGTCATGGAAATCTTGACAATGCTCTGCGAAGATTTCTTATCATAAACAGTGCAACAACAATCGTCAAACAAAATAGAGTAACCACCAGTTATCAATTGCCCAACACTTAACAAATTATGAGCTAAATTAGGTACATATTGCACATCATGTAGGAGATTTACATTACCCTGTGTAGATATTGCAAGAAGTCGGGCCACATAGAAGTGAATTGCTGGACCAAGCAGAGGGATGACCAAAAGCAAGCAAATTTCACAGAGGAAATTGAAGAGGGGAGTAAGCTATTCATGACTCAATCTTCTATCGATGATGGACTTAATGGAGTGTGGTTCATGGACAGTGGGTGCTCAAACCATATGTCAGGAACAAGGTCGCTATTTAAAGACCTTGTTCCTGACATATGGTTTGAGCACCCACTGTCCATGAACCACACTCCATTAAGTCCATCATCGATAGAAGATTGAGTCATGAATAGATTACTCCCCTCTTTAATTTCTTCTGTGAAATTTGCTTGCTTTTGGTCATCCCTCTACTAGTTCCAGTAATTCACTTCTATGTGGCCCGACTTCTTGCAATATCTACACAGAATGTTATTTCTGTTTTGACGTTGTTCACCAAAATGGCCTCTTCCTCTGCTGTTTCCATGACCTCGACCTCGATAACCACCTCTTCCTCTATTGCGGCGACCACCTGAATATTCTGATTTTTCTTTATAAAAGGGCTCCCCCTTCGCCTGAAAAGCCTTCTCCTCTACCTTTTCATAGGACCTACTGATTCGAACTTCATGGGCTAACAATGAACTCATTAATTCATCAAAACTATAAGTAGATAGGTCCTTAGATTCTTCTATTGCAGCAACAACATGATCAAAGCCTTTAGTTAAACTTCTCAACACCTTACTCACATCCGTTTCATTATTAACATTTTCACCATATGTTTTCATGTGATTAACAATTCCAGACACTCTAGACATAAATTCCTGCACATATCCTTTTTCTTTCATGGCCAAAGTTTCAAAATCACGATGAAGGGTTTGTAATTTCACAGTAACTACCTTTTTATCGCCCAAATATTCTTGTTTTAGAGTATCCCATGCTTGTTTGGAATTTGCAGCTGTTGCAATTCTGGGGAAAATTTCATCATCCAATGCTGATTGGATGAGAAATAACGCATTTGCATCTTTCTTGCGAGTCTCCCTTAGTTGATTGTCAGGTTTGAGTCGGTGCCAGATTTGGCTCAACATACCCTGTCTCCACCAAATTCCATAGCTCCTGGGACTTGAACATTGTCTTCATTTTGAGACTCCATAGATGATATTTTTCCCCTTTGAATATTGGAATAAGGGGCTGAGAAGAAGAATTGGAACTGTTGCTTGCCATGGACAGCTCTCACTCTATCGCCCAGTTAGTTTGATCTCGCCTGCGTTAAGAGAGACAGGGTTGTTCTCTCTTGTGATGCTCTGATACCACAATATTGTTGGAGACTAAAAAAGGATGCAAGAACAGAGAAAAAAGAACTTTCAAAGTCTTTTTGATTGCAACAAAACAGGTATAGTAGTAGCCTGTTAAATAGGCCTACAATTAACTAAAATTAGCTAAAAATAAGCAACTAAAAGATAGTGGATAAACATGCCCAATAACTCCACCCTATCAACTTGAAAACAGCAAATAACTTAATGATAATTAACTGAACCACATTACTTTTTTACTAGCTATAAACTAGGAAA